>AWOL01S0104006.1:0-11736 GCA_000715115.1 Nicotiana otophora | reverse complement strand
AATTTGAACGTTACAGAGGTTTAAGACAAATATTTGAGCGGTTACGGGATAAAGGGTAATCAATTGCTGATCATCGGTTACATTTGAGATGATCGAATGATGTGCACGTTGTCAATGGGAACCGGAGCGAGAATTGCTCCTGTTTGTAGAACGGTTACCTCCCGAGTTACTTGCAAAATTTAAAACACGATGCGAGAGTATATACGAGCATATTGCGTAAATTTAAACATGATGCAAATTCCCTTCGGACCATGAGATCTGTCTTTGGACGATGAGGATGATGTCCTTAGACCATGACGTACTAGACCATAAAGCGTATGATAAGGGATTCGCAGGCTATGAAATGGTGTACTCGGGCCATGAGGATGGTGCCTCTGGACTATGATGCCTTTGAATAATGATATGCAATTTTGAGAGATCCTCAAACCATGGCATGATGTCCTTAGGCTATAAGGATGATGCCTTCAGACTAGGATACCTTCGGAAAATTTGGCAATGTTTATCCCATGAAATGAAATGATGTTGCGATATCGATTTTTTTTCTAGAGGGAAAAGGTGATGCTTAGTCATATACGAGAATGAGACAAGGCGGCGCTTAGACCTGTATATGATGAGGGCAGTGCTTATCCCTATGTAGTGGAAGGCAGCGTTTAGCCTTATGCAATAATGAAGGTGGTGCTTAGCCTCATGCAAATGTAACGGAGATAGTGCTTAGTCTCATGCAAATAAAGGAAGATTTTAGCCTTATTCAATAATGGAGATAATGCTTAGCCTCATGCAATGTAAAGGAGATAATGCTTAGTCTCATACAAGGAAGGAAACGTTTAGCCTTATGCAATAATAGTGGCAATGCTTAGTCTTATGCAATGTAATGGAGACAGTGCTTAGTCATGCAAGGAAAGGAAGTGCTTAGCCTTATGCAATAATGGAGGCACTGATTGGCCTTATTCAATAATGGGAACAATGCTTAGTCTCGTGCAAAGGAAGGCAGTGCTTAACCTTATGCAATGACGGAGGCAGTGCTTAGCCTCATGCAAAAATAGAGACAATGCTTAGTCTCATGCAAGGGAAGGTAGTTCTTAGCCTTATGCAATAATGGAGGCAGTGCTTAGCTTTATGCAGTAATGGAGGTAGTGCTTAGACTCATGTAAAGAATGGAGACAGTGCTTAGTATCATGCAAAGGAAGGCAGTGCTTAGCCTTATGCAGTAATGGAGGCAGTGCTTAGTCTAATGCAAGGAATGGAGACAATGCTTAGTCTCAAGCAAAGAAAGGCAGTGCTTAGCCTTATGCAATGATAGAGGCAGTGCTTAGCCTCATGCAAAAATGAGGGCAGTGCGTAGCCCTATGCAGAGAAACACGAAGATTTAATATGAGGAAAAAAGTGATCCTTAGCTTTGTGCCTTTGCGCTTGGTGACTTTTGTCAGTAAAGATAGCTTTTTGTTATGCAATTATGGGCATGCTTGTCCTATTCGTTATGCCTGCATCCAAAGAAACATCATGAATTTTGTGGGGAAAGGTTGGTTCGTGCCTTTGATTCTTCATTTTGCCGTAGATCTTTGTCTTGCTTCCTTGTTCGAGTCACCCTGGGTAACATCTGGCTATTACAAAAATATGAAATTTCAAAAATATGCATTTGTGGCAAATCATTTATATAAAAATGTAGTTGTTCAAAATATGTGATAATGCATAAAAGCAAAAACGTTAGTCAAATCGGTGACTGTGACATGCTTTTGAGACATTACAACCTCCTCAACTCGAAATTTTGAGGACCCTCCACAAAATTCTGCCCCATGTTAAATGCATACTTCTGGCGATACACTTATTGGTGATTCGTGATATAATGAGATTTAACGAACTTGAAATATTGCCCCAGTTTCTGCCCATAGAGAATAATGAAGATTTTATTATGATGTGACCGAACCCACAAGGCTACCTACATATCCCTTATTAAATGGGAATCAGGTTATGCATAGTTCATGTTACATCAAATAGAAAGTGCAAACATAATCTTAAACATAATATCTTTTGAATGCTTCTTAGTTGATAGGTTTTGTCCATATTTCACCATCCATTTATGCAAGTAGAAGAGATCCTACTGTCAGTGCTCGGTGAACCATGTAAGGGCCTTTCCAGCTAGGTGATAATCTCCCTTTTGCTTTGTCCTTATGGGGGAAGATCTGTATCAACACTAATTGCCCCAGTTCTAAATTGCCTCTATATACCCTTTTTGTTGAAAGCCCTTGCTATTTTATTCTGGCATAGTTGGCCATGACACACTACGTTCATCCTCTTACCATCAATGAGATCTAGTTGTTCATACTGGTTTCGTATCCATTCCTCATCGCTGAGCTCGGCCTCTTATACGATCCTTAAGGAAGGGATCTCCACTTCGGCAGGGATAACGGCTTCGGTACGATACACCAACAGATAGTGGGTTGCCCCAATTGACGTACAAAGAGTGGTGCGGTACCCGAGCAAAGAAATGGTAGCTTCTCGTGCAATTGCTTGTAGTTGTCTATCATCTGCTTCAATATCTTCTTGATGTTCTTGTTGGCGGCTTATACGACTCCATTCATCTGCGGCCTGTAAGTTATAGTGTTCTGATGCTTGATCTTGAATGTTTTACACATAGCTTTCATCATATCACTCTTGCGATTTGCAGCATTGTCAATAATGATTGACTCGGGTAATCCAAATTGACAAACTATACGATCCCGAAAAAAATCTGCTACGACTTTCTTAGTCAAAGCCTTATAGAAAGCGACTTCAACCCATTTTGTGAAGTAATCTATAGCCACCAAAATGAACATATGTCTGTTTGAAGCAGCGAGTTCAATTGGTCCGATGACATCCATGCCCCAAGCAGAGAAAGGCCAGGGTAAACTCGTTGCATTGAGTTTGTTCGGTGGCACTCGTATCATATCAGTATTTATCTGTCATTGATAACACTTTTGAACATATTTGATGCAGTCTGTCTCCACGATCATCCAGAAATACCATGCTCTTAATATTTCTTTGCCAGAACGAACCCGTTCATGTGAGGTCCGCAAGTTTCGGTGTTTATTTCTTCAAGAAATCTAGATACCTCCTTGGCATCGGCGCATTGCAACAATCCCAAGTCAGGAGTCCTCCTATACATAATTCCTCTGCTCTGAAAGAAATGGTTGGCCAATCGTTTAATCGTGCGCTTCTGAGTGTGTGTGGCATTTTTTGGGTATTATCCTTTCTTCAAATATTCCTTGATATCGTGGAACCATGGATTTCTATCAAACTCTTCTTCAACATAAGCAAAATAAGCTGACTGCATACGAATTTATATATGGATATGATGAATATCTGATTACCCGTAACTACTGAACATTCATGTCTACGGCCAATCTGAGTCTCAAGATGCAGGCCTCATATTCTGCCATATTGTTCGTGCATGGTAACATAAGCTTTGTGGATACAAGATAATGTTGATCGGTTTATGATACCAAGATAGTCTAAATGCACATTCCCTTGAAGTTTGCTGCTCCGTTGAAAAATATCCTCAAATCGTCATATGCTTCGTTAATATCTTCACCTCCAAATGACACTTCCTCGTCGGGAAAATACGTCTTCAATGGTTCGTATTATCCGTCTCTGGGGTTCTCTTCTAAGTGATCGTCCAATACTTTCCCTTGACTGCCTTCTATATCACATAAATAATGTTGAACTCACTTAGCAATATCTGCCACTTTGCTAACTTACTTGTAGGCATGGGTTTCTGAAAGATGTATTTAAGTGGGTCCATCCTTGATATGAGATGTGTAGTGTACGCACAGAAGTAATGTATTAACTTCTAGGATATCCATGTCAAAGCGCAACGGGTGCGCTCCAACAAAGAGTAATGGGCCTCATAATGTGTGAACTTCTTACTCAGATAATATATCGCCTACTTTTTCCTCCCAGTTTCATCATGTTACCCCAAAACGCAACCACAAGCTCCATTCAACATGGAAAGATATAGAAATAGGGGTCTCCCTAGATCTGGCGGCACCAACACTGGCAGTTTGGACAAGTACTCCTTGATTTTGTCGAAAGTTTTCTAACATTCTTCGGTCCACTTCTTCGTAGCGTCTTTCCTCAGCATCTTGAAGATCGGCTCACATATCACCATTGACTACACTATAAAACGGCTGACATAATTGAGGCATCTCAAAGCACTCATCACATCCTTCCTGTTCTTTGGTGGTGGCAAGTCCTGGATAGCTTTGATATTTGTTAGGTCTAGCTCAATACCACGGAGACTGGCAATGAAACCCAGCAACTTCCCAGCGGGGACTCCGAAAGCATATTTCGTAGGATTTAACTTCAAATTGTACTTTTGAAGTCGGTTGAAAAACATCCTCAGGTCTGTGTGATATGAACTTTTCTTAGATTTAATGATGACATCGTCTACGTACACCTCTATTTACTTGTGTATTATATCGTGTAAAAGAGTTATCATAGCCCTAATGTAGGTGGCTCTAGCATTCTTCAAACCAAATGGTATCATTTTGTAACAATATATCCCCCATGGCGTGATAAATGTTGTCTTTTCGGCGTCCTCTTCGTCCATCCAAAGGACTTGGGCTTTGATTTTCTTGGTAACCTCCTCCTTTATCTTCAGACTCGTATCTGTCTTGCATTTTCTGAGTTTCTGCTTTACCGGCGGACACATGGGGTTGGTAGGTAGCTTATGAGCTACTATAGATGTGCTTAACCTAGTCAAGTCGTCGTAGGACCACACGAAAATGTCCTCAAAATCCTTTAGAAACCTGATGTATTCTTCCTTCTCTGACGGTGATAGATGACTGCTTATGCGAATTTATTTGACTTGTTCATAATCCCCTAAGTTAATTGCCTCAGTTTCTTCCAAGTTGCACTTTGGTTTGTTATCAAAATTCTCTACTTCTTTTACAATTTCCTCAGGTATTATATCATCTTCAAAATCTTTCGAATCGCTTTCCTGATGTTACGTTGTCGCATTACATGTCACAGTCGTAGGTTCATCATGAATATGTAATTATTACGCTAAAAAGAATATAGAAAGATAATAATAAATACGAAAAGCAATAATGCATTAATAAAGCTTAAAATTATCAACAAATACGACTCGATGGCTCGAGTAATTATTTCAAAACAAAACGCTGAAAATGTCTTAAATGCTAAAAAATAATTTAAAATTAAGTCATGCTAATTCTACCAGGCTACCCAGGTACTCGGCGATCCCGGGACAGTGTAGTGGTCCGGTTCTTGAGAACAATTTCTTCTCCCAATTCTGAATAGTAAGATATTCCTCCTCCTCCTCCTGTAAAATTGCAATACAGTCCATGTCTTCCTCGTTTAGAAACAACTTCCTCATACTGGCCAAAATCTCGTCTTCCTCGGATCCCCAAATCATATCAGCCTGGTGGAACGGCTGGTGCGGTGGTAGTATAGGTTCTTCTATCGGATAGTAATCGGTGTGCTATGACGCTGTCCAATCCTGGTACTCTTGCATGGTATATTGATATCCGAGCCCAAAGGTCGTGCCATGATATTATGGTCATATGGGTTATGTGATCCCCTAAAGCTTTCGGCCAAGACCCTTGCCTGGTTCATATCCCAACCACATCAATATGATTTCTATCTTATTGATCCACCATCTATCTTTCTCAATTGTGTTTACTCACTCAATGCAGTGGTATTTTCTCCTCCCGATTTCCTCATGTTTTCGATGACCGGCACAGTCTGGTTGGTGTAAATAGGGTTGCTTCCATCTCCATGAATGATCACCTCCTGATGATTCCACTCAAACATCACAACCTGGTGCAGGGTAGAAGTGATTGCCCCAGCTGCTTGTATCCACGATCGTCCCAACAACAGGTTGTAGGTGGCGGATATGTCTAGCACTTGGAATTAGATATAAAATGAGGTCGGGCCCATCTGTAGATCAAGGTTGATTTCTCCGATAGTGGTTCTCCGAGATCTATCAAACGCTTTCACATTCATTTTTCCCATCTGTATCTCATGCAGGCCTTTACCTAATCTGTTGAGGGTGGTCAACGAGCATATATTTAGGCTCGAACCTCCATCTATCAGGACCTTGGCAATGAACTTGTCTTCAAATTACACAGTGATATGCAATTCTTTGTTGTGGCTCAACCGTTCTGCCGGTAACTTATCTTCGTGAAAAGTAATTTTGTGACTCTCCAGAACTTGTCCGACCATGTTAGCTATCTGCCCGCTAGTGATACCATTAGGCACATAAGCTTCACTTAACACTTTTATTAAAGTAGTTTTGTGCGCGTCTGAATTTTTGCAATAGTGACAAAATCGATATTTGAGCAGGAGTCTTATCCAGGTGATCAACAATAGAGTATTCCCTCGCATGTACCTTCCCCCAAAGATCGTCAATACGCATTTCAATGACATGTGGTTTAGATGCAGTTTCTTTGTTTGTTCCTCCAAGATTCTCGGGTGTGTAAACTTTTCCAGTTCTAGTCATATCTTGTGCAGTAACTATCTCTTCAATTTTGGCTTTTCCTTTTCTTCTTGCCTCTGCAAAATTATCCCATGGGACAGCATCATACTTATATTATGGTGTGGGAGCTACCATCATTGTGAGGGCGTAGCTACCTCGACCTCAAATGGTGCATGGGTTTGTACCACAATCGGCGAGAGGGTGAAATGCGATGTTTTAGGAGCATCCCTATCTTGAATAAGACCAATGGATCCCTCCTGATCCCATTCCTCACCAGTTTCTATTATGTTTACTCCCACGCCCCTATGATTCGAGAGAGGATAATTACAGACATTCGGTGCGACTTCTTTGTCCTGTATAACCTTAGTGTCAATTAGTGTATGAATCTTGTCCTTTAACATGAGGTATTCTGCAATGGTATGACCCTTCATGCCTGAGAGATAGGCACAAGTTTTGTTGGGGTTAACCACTAGGAAGGGTTCTCAACTGCAACAATAGGAATATGAGTGATGTAACCAGCGACCTTTAGTCTCTCATACAGTTGGGCTGTGGGTTCAGTGATTATGGTGTATTGTCTGAGAGCTCTGCGGTCAAAGTTTGGCCATGGATTTAGGGAGTTTTGGCGGGCGGGTGGAGGTGAATGGTAATATGCAGGTTGGGTGTTATAGGCATGGTAGGCGGTGGCAGGGTATTGGTATTTTTGAGGTGAGATTTGATATGTGGGTGAAGGTGTTTGGTAGGTAAGGGGAGACATAGGGCCTTGGGCTACCATCACGACACCCACTTTCTTCTTCTTCTTCGAAATGGCCCCTGATTGCAAGGCTTTGTTTGCTGCTTGCAGTGCCTCGAAATTAGTCACCATCCAGCTCTTGATTCCTTCTTCTATCCTTTCTCCAACCTTGATGATGTCTGAGAACTTGTGATTCTCTATAACCATCAGCCTTTCATAGTATCGCGGATCTTGAGCTCTAACAAAGAACTTGTTCATTTGTTCTTCTTCAAGTGCTGGCCTTACCTTGTCGGCCTTAGATCTCCAACGAGTAGCATATTCGCAAAAGGTTTCTTTTGGCTTCTTCTTGAGGTTTTGGATATAGAAAATATCTACCGCGTTCTCTATATTGAACCTAAATCTATCCATGAAATCTAATGCCATGCTCACCCAATTCGCCCACTTCTTCGGATTCTAACTCATATACTAAGATAAGGTGTCTTTTGTAAGATTTCGCATGAACAGTTTCATGTCGATTTCTTCATTCTTACCTACTTCTACAAGCTTGTCGCAGTAAGTTCTCAAATGCACCTTTGGATCACCAGTGCCATCAAACATCTCAAACTTGGGAGATTTGTAACCCTCCGGCAGTTGTACATCTGGCTGGATACACAAATTTTCATAGTTTAAACCTGCAACACCCTTACCACCTTTAACACTATAAACTCTCCCTATCAGTTTTTTGAGTTTTTTTGCCATGTTTCGAATGAGCAGGTCCTTCTCTGTCAACTCAGGTATGTATAAGTTTTGTTGCGGGGTATGGGGTAAGGTTTCCACGTATATAGGGTTGCCTTGATGAGTTCCTAGAACTTAGGTATATGAATGATCAATGATTGTGGTTTGAGGGGGATCAGGGGTAGGTTGTGGTACGTTTTGAGGAGTGTGATAAGTTGTGATTTGCGGATATTTGGTCGGGTGATGGTGGTGTTGTTGAGGGGTTTGCACTGGTGGTGGGTTAAGGTTTTGAAAAGGTGCGGGATTGTGATACTAGTGCGGTGTGGGAGGATTCAGAGCTATGTGTGGTGGATTCTGGTTTTGTGTGTTTTGTGGTGGTGTTTGGTTCTGAGTGGTTGTGTTTTGCTAGTTATTGTCAAGAACATTTAGGGTCAGAGAGATGTTTTTAAGATTTCGGACCTGCTCAAGCTCACCCCGCAACTCTTGGATTTTCTACTATAAATGTAAGACCAACTCATTCTCTCCTGGCGTACTTCTCCCGTCTAAGGTTTCAACATTCTCTGCCATGGTAGCATTGTCTTTTCGAATACCCCTTAAATCATCTATATTCCCTTTGCCTTTGCCTTTGACTTTACTTTTTGGGTCGCTAGGTGGAGGAGGAGGTGGAGGATAACCTTTGGGAATGGGAATAATCAAAAGAAATAAAAACAAAAGGTAACAAAGTCAGTAAGATAAAGTAAAAGTGTGTTTGCAATATTTAAGCATGTATCACATAAGGTTAAGCAATAATTCGTGTCCTAATTTTGGGGACCTCGTTGTTCTTGAGGTAGGCCTAAGCGACATATAGACTTGAAGAAAAATTCGTGCTAAAATTTGCCTCATTCCATTAATGCGAAAATAAGCAAAATCAATCTTTTACTAAATTGAAATAATAATTATACAGTCACTAATGGCATCAAGCCTTATTACATCGAAATATAATCTAACCTAGAAAGAAATAAAAACATTGTTTCCTAGTCTATTTGGTCCTTGAAGGACCCTCTCCATGCTTGGCTCTCTTAACCCCATCAATCATATTTCCCAAATCGCGTATGTCCAGTAAGAAGTAAGCTTTTACCAGCTTCCTTCCTTCATCATCGTCCATGCCTTGACAATCACAAAGCATTTTTCTCATCTTCCCCTCTAGCTCCATCAATCCTTGTTCTAGATATTCTAACCTCTTTTTTTGCTTATTGGTAATCTCTTTCATTCCCTTATCACCTCTATGTTCACTTTATGTTGTTCCAGATGCTTAGCTTCGGACTCGAACACCCTTTTGCATAGCCTCTTATACTTCACATGTGCTTCAGCCACCTCATCTATGATCCTGTCTTTTAGATTGACTCCCATCTTGACATCCCTGGTTATGTCGTCCTCCAACCATGAGAGATAGTAGTACGTATGACCAGCGTGATACATGTCTGGTTCAATGGTTTATCCTTCCACGATGATCTTTTGGTTCCACATGTGTTGTGCTTCAAACTTGAATGGGATGGCATCCCCTTTGAAATCTTCCTTATACTGAACCATGTTGGAAACCCGAGATATGATTTTTTTCCTTCCAGCTTGCCTCATTACACGTATAGGAGCATAAGGGTAGATGCCTCGCAGCCTGATTAATACTAAGTGAGTAGTTCCTTTGAATCTAATAATTAACTAACTACTAGGAAACCATTCAAACATCCAATGCACTTGCTCGTCTGTCAGATTTGCAAACCTTTTTGGAATGAATGTCATTTTCTTTAGATGATGACTGGCTATGTACTCATTCAGTGGCCTTCTTAGAAGCTATTGGCGATAATCACCCCTCTGAAAGTGTTCCAGACCCATGCTTGCACCGATCCAGAGCATGGTACATCTCACCTAAGATCATCGGGATAATAGTGTACTTTTGTCCCTTGATACCCTCCATTAAGGTCCTTGCGACCATAGCTAAGCGAGTATGAATTCTCCCATTGCATTGGAAAGATCACCAAACCCAAGAAACACACTATGAAAACATAAATATGGCAGTGTACCCATCCCAAAGAGGTAATGGCTAGCTCCTCATGATGAAGGCGATATGATTTTCTATGCCCTTAATGCTCGTAAAGAAATTCAAAGGGGATGTATTATTTCTTCATACATACCAGTTCATCATTCTTCTTAAAACCTAACATTTTTCAGCAAACTGCGTGGAGTGTGATTCTCTGGCACCTTTAGTCCTAGACTATCCCATGGTAACATGGCGAAACCCCCTATTTCTTCTAGGAGAGGATTCATTTATATATTGTTAAATCGTAAAAATGTCTCTCTTCTCGTCCCAGAACATGGTAGTAGCCTCGATCAGTTCCCTATTTAGTCGAATGTTCAGCAAAGATGGCAGGTCACCAAGTACTCTCCTCACATGGTTTCTGTCACAGTGGGAAAGGTATTTCCACCAATCAATTAGCAAAGGCGAGATATTCTGGACCATACCGAACCCGGGGATTCCATGCTTCATTTTCTGTAAACAAATGGAAGTTAGCCCTTTCCCCCTCCAAATTCAACTATTTATGCAATAATGATCAGCGTGTTGATATGTTTTCTCCAAGTAATGCTCATAATATGATGGTGTCCTTTGGGACTATGGGAATCCTGTTGGATTTTGGACAAGGTTCATCTATGTTGGTTGTTTCGTCAATGACGTCTCAATCCGTACTTGGTTTAGCATGATGCATTTACATTTCAAATCGGAGTATGGTTTTCTAGAGAGGCCTAGACTTGTACTCTCAAGTGGACAACATGAGAGGGAAAGGCACGGGACCATCGACCGCACCGCTTATCGACTAGTCTACCGCAAATAAGCTTTTTTGATCTAATAGGGTGTTTTTAGGAAAGCGAGGACACTCATCAAGCGCCGCTATGTTGATAATAGGCACAAGTGGAGTATGATGCGGAGCATGCTTTATGCAAAAATAGTAACGCGTTGCCAAATATATATACAAGATAAAAGTGTGTAAAAAATAGTAAGTAATGTGATAAAGACGAACAGGAGAAAGAAAATAAAAGAAAAGAAAAGGAAAGAAAAAAGAGGAACGTCAGTTTAAGTCATGAAAAGGTGTAAGAACGTAAAGAAGAAAACAGGGAAACAGAGATGGGAAAGACATGGTATAGCAGTCTTAAACAAGATGAAGGAAATGGAGAGAGGACATACATGTCATAGCAATAAAGGGAAACAGGGAGGGGATGTTCATGACATAGCAATTTAAACAAATAAAGGAAAATAAGGGAAGGGATATGGATGTCATAGAAATTTAAACAAATAAAGCAAAATAAGGGAAGGGGTGTGCATATAATCAGATAATCCACATAAGTCAACTTCGTTATGGTAAGAGCCTAAGTTTAAATTTCCAGCAGAGTCGCCATGCTGTCGCGCCCCATTTTCTCGCGAAAGCGGGTTTCGACATGTGGAAACTCTTTTAAATGGGTATTAAAAGAGAAGAGTCGCCACCTAACGATTTTGAGGTGCGTTAGGGTACCTATTTGTAAATAACTCTGTTAGAACTAGTCCATGTCACCAAAGATCGGGTAAGGGCTCAAATTACCTCAAAGAGAAGGTGCGAGGCACTCTTCAAGGTGCACAACTGTGGGTCTCGACCGAAGTTCATTCTATGAGGTTAATTAGATTATAATTGTCCTATGAGATCAAATAATCGATGGAAGACAAAGAATTTAAAGATTCTATTATGAACAAGTGTAAAGAAAATTGGAAGACAATTAAGTTATGTAGATAATCAGTACAAGTCTTTAGAGGTTTCAC
>AWOL01S0104002.1:75226-87889 GCA_000715115.1 Nicotiana otophora | reverse complement strand
CTTGGATTTATGTCGACTAACTTACGGCATGATCTAAGGTACGCGAAGTTGGGTTGTAACAGACGCCAAAACTTAATACGCTCAAATTACACATAAATAAATAGTGTAAGGCGGTCGATGTCAAATATAATAATCCAACTAGGTTGGGGTAGAATCCCACATGGAACAGGTATGAAAAGGTTACTTGAATAGTGTGAAACTTGACTTAGGTCGTAATCCTACCCCGTTAACTTAAAAGAGAGTGTTGTAATTATGAGCTATCGAGAAAACTATTTTGTTATGAGATTGTAACTAATTTGATTAAGGAAACCAAGGTTGTGTCCCCATCAATGGAATGTAATGCTATTGGTGTTATTATGATATATTCCTAATGGAAATTCCTTTGATATGCAAATAATTTCTAAATGACTACCCAATATTTCCCAATAGTTAGGTAATATTTTCTCTTTATGATTTTCCCAAATATAAAAGGGTTGTAACTAAGAACAACCAATTTATGCCAAATAGAAACCACTTATTCCTAAGCGATTCTATTAAATAAGGTTTAAAGCCTTGAGTTTTTGCTATTCAATTCTGCCAAACCCTAACCTACTTTTTCAAGTAAAGATAGAATGAAATGACATTACTCAATGTTTGCAACCACCGCCATTAAATGAAGCATGAGAAATGAATAAATACCAACCAACCATTATATATATATTCAATGGTAAACACTCATTAATATTACACCCATTTAGGGCCCATAACCTTAGTATTTAAAACTAGTTACTTATACTAGAATTCAAGAACAAAGCAATAAATAAAGTCATAAAGCTTACAAAGATACAAAATTTTCTCTTCAAAAGCTTCCAAAACAATGGCGTATTCAATGCTCTAAATATAGTCTCTTTTTCCAACAAGATATCCCACACAAACCCTAGTTATTCTATTTATAATGGGCTAAAAGTCGGGGTCAAAATATGGTAAAAATACCCCTGCAGATCACATATGTGATCGCAGAATAAGTCGCAGAATCACTTCGCGGCCCGCATAATTACAAATCCATTTCATAATTGAGTGTTCAGTTGCCTAGTTGTTCATAGCAGATCTGTTATGCGGTCCGCACATTGATTTTGCGGCCGTAGATGATGCCGCAAAATTACTCTTGCAGAACTCTTTCTTGCATTTATGGGGTCATTATGCGGTCCGCACAAGCGTTATGCGACTGCATAATAGATCGCACGCCCTTTTTAAAAAACGGGGAACAACTGCTTCATTCTGCGGTTGGTATGCGACCCACACATCACTTTTGCGATCGCAAACTTGCCGCATTTCTGCCCTTCTATGGGTTTTTGTCATCTTTTCTGTGTTCTTGGTTCTTCAAGCCTTGTATGCTGCAAAACACCAAAACTACATAAGAAATAACTTAAAATGATTTAAAATACGAACGAAAGTATATGTAATTAGTATCAAAAGTGTCACAATGCTACGACACATCACCCTACCTCCAAGAAAGGACAGTTCAAGATGCTTGCTCATAAGACGGTGTCTGGAGGTGAACTATCCAAGAAAATAGATGAGAAATTAAAGTCTAGTCAAGTAGAGGAAACCCAAAAATCAGAAGAATCTTTCAAGTCTACAACTGAGGGGGAAGAACCTGTTTCATCTGAAACAGCTCAGGTAACCTCTGGCCTGAGTCAGTTTGTTTTGATGATTGACAAAAAAATACATGCATGAACCAGGTCCATACACAATATACACATGGTACGAGCAAATTCAATCACAAGACATGCACGTGAAGGGGATACACACAAGTGGTTATATTTGATATCTCCTGAACGAAAAAGTTGCATAACTGATGACTCCTTACTTGAAGAGAACTCTATCCTAGATAAGGAAAGAGTTAGAAGTTGAAGATAACTAGAACTCTTCCACCGTGGAATAATATAGCATTAGAACTATAGTTAATCCTATTCTACTAACTCTATATATTTAAGGATGTTCTCTTTTACAGGTCCGCACAAACAATAGTTGAGAGCAAAATAGCAAGACATTATGCAAGCAATTCCTGTATGTTTCAAGTGTGCGAACCTGAAGCTACTAAACTAGATAGAAGAACCAGTTCCAAGTGTCTATCTTTTATTCTAGTAGGGCTTTTCAGCTATACCTTTCAGCTTTCTCTAGAAGTATTTGTACTAGGTAATCTGAGTGTATTGTTCAAGTTAGAGTTAACTTCAAATTGTCGCAATAACCTGAGGTTGGTTGTCACAAAGGATTAGAGGTAATCCTTAGGTTTACAAGAGTTGTTAAATGCTATTTTTGGCTCAGTGATTTAGTGGAGTGTTGGAAAAAATTATACGGGGAAGTAGGTCGTGACTGTTTCACCTTTTAAGCCAGGTGTTTTCTACGTTAAAATACTTGTGTTCTTTACTTTCTGCATTTACTATTTCACAATTGTAGTGTAAGGAAAACGTAGAAGAACCGGGTTCTTCTATAATCTGTGCCTGCAAAAAATTAGACACCACACAAATCACCCCTATTATGTGGTATTAAAGTACAAAACATCACGCTAAAATTACTCAAAAATACAAATAATCCGAAGGAGAAATTTTCAATGCCAAGTTATAATACGCTACTTGCTAAATAGCACTTTCTCTATAAATTTCATGTCTTTTTGTTTTGAGTAAACCTGTAAATTTCATGTCAGAAAATATAAAATTTCATTGTGTTGCCTATACATATTTTAAACATACAGTTAAAATAGCATTTAAATGAAATAAAAGATCTTATACTGCATTATAAAAATTTAATTACTTTAAATTTGAATTTTTTTCCATATAGTATTTAAGGAAATTTGTACTTTTATCCATGTTTCTTTCTTATGTCGTTCTTCTTTCCTAATTCCATCTTCGCGTCATTTATTTCAATAAATTTTATCTAACTGTAAAATTATAACGACCTGGCCGGTCGTTTGAAGTATTTCAGCCATGTTCCCCTATTTACTTCTCAATTTGTGCTTTATAGTTATTGTGTGACTTACCAGGGTAATTGGTTCGGGTCCGGTGAGATTTTTGAATGAATTGAAATATTTAGTTTCAAGGTTTAAAGCTTAAGTTAAAATAGTGATCAGATATCGACTTATGTATAAACAACTTCGAAATAGAATTTTGATGATTTCAATAGTTCCGTATGGTTATTTTGGACTTAGGAGCGTGTTCGAAAAATCATTTGGAAGTCCGTAGTTAAATTAGGCTTGAAATGGCTAAAATAGAAATTTAAGTTTTGAAGTTTGACGGGGGAGTTGACTTTTTTATATCGGGATAGGAATCCAATTCTGGAAACTGGAATAGGTCAGTTATGTCATTTATGACTTGTGTGCAAAATTTGAGGTCAATTGGACTTAATTTGATAGGTTTCGACATTGAATGTAGAAGTTGGAAATTGTTAGTTTTCATTAGGCTTGAATTGGAGTGCGATTTGTGTTTTTGATGTTGTTTGATGTGATTTGAAACCCCGAGTAAGTTTGTATTATGTTACAGGGCTTGTTGGTATATTTGAACGGGATCCCAAGTGGCTCGAAGTTGAAGTGCGGAGGGCACATTTTAGAGTGCAGAAGTGTGGCCGCAAACTCCCAAAGTGCTGTAGCAGTAGGAATTGTGCGGATCTCACTTGAAGATGCGCGGACCGTAGTTGAAATTGTGCAGTCCGCAGAATTCTTCTCGCGGCCGTAGAAAGGTGATTTCGCTGGTTCGCTGGTCTAACTTTGGAGGCTTGTATCTTTTAAACTACAAGGAATTTAGAGATGATTCAAACACGAAAGTTGTAGATCCTTGAATGTAGTTTCCAGAAAGGTAAACCAATCATCATTTGGATATTTGTAGAGATACATATAGTCAATTTACTGAATCCTATTAGTGCAAAGCTGCAGAAGTGCGGCCGCACAATTTGGATTGCGGACGCACAAATAAATGTGCGGTCAGCACAATGGGGATCGGATTTTGTACTATATGAACGGGGGTTTCATCTCATTTTTTATTTTTAGACTTTGGGAGCTCGGTTTGTGGCGATTGTTCGTGGGATTTTCAAGAAATTCACCGGGGTAAGTGATTCTAACTCGGATTTGGTAAACATACATGAATATATCATTTCTTTCATCATTTAATCAGTATTTGGAGATGGAAATTTGGGGAAAATTGTAGAAATTTCATAAAATGAATTTTTGGAATTTGAATGTTGATTCGAAGTCGGATTTGAGTGAGACTAGTATGGTTGGACTCGTAATTGAATGTGTTATCGGATTTTGTGAGTTTCATCTGATTCCGAGATGTGAGCCCATGGGCGACCTTGAGTGCAATTTCGTATTCTTATTGAAAAATTAGTATTTTCATATGGAATTAATTCTTGTAATTTTATTGACTGAAATGAATTATTTGTGACTAGATTCGAGGCATTCAGAGGCCGATTTGCGAGGCAAAGGCATAACAGAGTAAAGAATGTTATGATTTGAGGTAAGTAACAGTTCTAAATTTGGTTCTGAGGGTATGAAACCCCGGATTATGTGTTATGTGATTGGTTTTGAGGTGTCGCACGTGCTAGATGACGGGCGTGTGGTCGTGCACCGTAGGAATTGTGACTTGATTAATTCCATGGATCTGTGTAGTTGAATAAATTATTGTTATCCGTACATTTTTCTACGTATTAGAGAAATCGAACTATAAATCATATTTAAACCATGCGTTGACACTGTTGGGACCCACAGAGGTCGTGTACATGCTGAATTATCTGTTAAATTACTATTTTGTACTCAGTCAAAGTTTTACTTGCATATTACATCGCAGTCTTTCTTGTTCATTATTGATGCATCATATCATTATTGTTGGAATTCTTGTCATGATTTATGAGAGCCCGAGAGACTGGAGTGGTTGATGATTGAGTGAGGCCGAGGGCCTAATTTTGAGGATATTTATGGGATCGAGCAGCACACCGCAACATATTTCATTGATTTATGCCATGATTGGCTTGTTATAACGCTTGGGCTGAAGGAGCCCCTCCGGAGTCTGTACACACCCCAGTGAGCGCAGGTACCTACTGAGTGCGAGTGCCGAGTGCTGAGTGATTGAGAGGAATGAGTGACTGTGAGGAATAAGTGATTATGAGGAAAGAGTGACTGTGAGGTTAGAGTGAATGGGAGAACTGAGTGGCTATTACTCTGAGAGGATGCATTGATTTCATTATTGCTGCATTTCAGGTAGAATATTTCACTATTTTGGAAATTTCTGAAAGACACTATCTTCTGTTTTAGTCGAAGTTGATATGAAATTACTGTGGAATTTCAAATGTTGAACTTGAGAGCATGCCTACCCTTTTTGTGTTAAAAATTACTGTATTTGGACTTAGCTAAAGCTCGTCACTACTTTCAGTCCTTATTTATTATTGTTACTTACTGAGTTGGTTGTATTCATACTACACCTTGCACTTCGTGTGGAGATCCAGATGATCCCGGACACAGTGTGTGTTGATTCTTTCCCACAGTTGATTTTTCGGAGATTTAGAGGTAGCTGCCATGTTTCGCAGACCTTGTCTCTCCTTTCCTATCTCTTTATTTACTGTATTTGGTCTCAGACTATTATAGATCATGTTTTCCAGACTTGTAATGTATAGATGCTCATGTACTTAGTGACACCGATTTTTAGGAGTGTATTTGTATCAGTATTTGTGAGATTTTCTACTAAATATAAGTATTTTGTTTTCAAACTTAAAAGATCATTGTGATTTATTGAGATTATCGGCTTGCCTAGTATTGAGATAGGCGCCATCACGACATGTGAGATTTTGGGTCGTGACAAAAATATTGCGCATGTGAGCATTCCATCTCAAAAATAGTTAGTACAAAGCTTCATCTTTTGAACGGAAAACTCCAAAACCGTAAAAAATGTAAGTTTTGTGACTTCATCTAAAAAAACTTAAGCCACAATTACTTAATTATATTATGTTATGTCCCAGTACATCCAAAATCTCTTAATCATAAATCATTTCATCTAAAAGTTTTAGCGGTAAAAGATAGCGTATATCTCAAATAGTAACCATCACACATCAACATTAACTACTGTGGCGAAGTGAAAAAGAATATTTTTGTTCTTCAAGAATCTGGTTATGAAATCGATTTGATTAAAAAACAAGTCAATTATACAACCCTTACTATATCTGTCTTTACGATATTTATAATACTCCATACGTACAGATATTAACTCCTAAAATTGGAGGAATTTAGCATTAATACATGTACAAAAGTTAAAGACAAAGCTCTATAGGGTAAAATATGCTATGTTAAGTAATTGCATAAGAGGGTGACACATGGAGCCGAAAGCAGAGGATAGCTAAGACCGAAGACAACTATTCCATTTGTTATCGGAAAGAATGATGCTCATAAAGGCTCAATAAATGCATGTCGGTAGCATTTAATGGAGAATATTATACAACATTTAATACACTTCCTGTTACAAAGAATTTTTCATTCATGCTCACTATCACACATTCTTCAATGACCCTCATAATTGACATTAAAGAAGGGCGTGATCCTAGGACCTTATTCCCTACGTGCAACTATAAATAGTGAGCTTTGTTATCATTGTAAACGACACGAATTTTCTGGCAAACTCACGCTATAATCTATTCAAAGCTTTATACAATCTTACTTTTTGATTTCATTTCTATTGTGCTCGGAAGCCTTGCTCATGAACTATTGTTTCTGCTATTTCATCTTCATCTCTAGGCTAAGTATTGCATATTTTTTCAATTCTTGTATTATTTTATGATCGAATTAATTCACTTGTCTAGAAACCACATATAAATTAAACTGTACCATTTTACGAGTAAACCGTTTTGCGCCTACCATGGGGCCTAGACAGTCGTGTGATTAAGTTGATCCTTGCCTCTTTTACTAACATGTTTTGATTATTTGTTCTTAGAAAAAATCATAAAAAATGGTATTAACAACAAACACAATCTTGAGACCCAAGGAGACCAACCTCAACACGAGGATTCAATCAGTGATACCCGCGACATGAGGGAAACAATGCCACGCCAGTCCACGGCAGGCGGTACCCGCGACATGTTCAGGAGGCGACTCCCTATGATCCTGAAAAGCAGCATGTTGTTGAAGCGGTAAGGGTCCTACAGGAGCAACAAGAGGTCATTCTAGGACATTTCACATGACATGATAAGGTTATGACGGAACTAAAACATGCATTGTCAGGTGCCTCCAATAACGCAAATGGACGAGGTCCAATTCCTCCCGGTGCTCCCGCAAATCAAACAACGCAGAGGGTAGATAACAATACCCCAAGGGGTGAGGTTGGCTTTGATGGGCCCCGGGGGAGTGATTTCGATCACAATAACAAGAATGATCCCTTCAAAAGCAAACTCTTATGGTTTATGAGGGAAGTGAATGCTCGCATGGACCAAATCCGGGGTGCACCACCGGTGCTGAAAGGGCCGAACTCAAAGAAGTATACTCAGTTGCCGTACAAACCAAGCATGACACCAGAATTAATTATGAAGCGGTTCAAAATGCCTAACATGCCAAAATATGATGGGACTTCGGACCGTCAGAAACATATTACTACCTATACAACGGTGGTGAAGGGGAACGATTTAGCTCCCGATGAAGTTGAATCTGTTTTGCTGAGGAAATTCGGAGAGACCCTTATGAGGGGAGCCTTGACATGGTATTCGTTGTTGCTCGAGCATTCTATAGATTCCTTTGAGATGCTCGCGGATTCTTTTATTAAGCCCATGCCAAGGTAAAAAAGGTGTAGGCCCGAAAGGCCATCATATTAAGAATTGCACAAGGAGAGTCCGCGTTGCTACGAGAATTCGTCAGCCGGTTCCAAAAGGAGAGAATGTTGCTCCCGGCAGTTTCGGATGAATGGACGGCTGAAGCATTCACTAAGGGCATGAATCAGACAAGTTCTGATGCTTCCCAGAAATGGAAGGAAAGCTTGCTTGAGTTCCAAGCGACTTCTTGGGTGGATGTTCACAACCGGTATGAGTCCAAGATAAGGATTGAAGATGCTCAGATTGGCTTCTCGGCATCGACAAAAGGTCAGTAAAAGAATAAAGAAAAAACAAAAGATGATTTTGACAAAAATAGACGGTCTGCGAGGGGCCGGATTTTGCCCTACGAACGACAAAGGACGTGGCAGAGGTTTTCGGTCAGCAGACACATTCGTTACTGATAGAAGAACTGATCGTGGTCAGAACAACATATAATTGTAGGACAAAGAGACGTCAGGTTCTCGGGATCCTTCCTATCCCAGGCTATCAGAACACAACTTCAACATTAGTGTAGTAGAGTTGGTATCGGCTATGAGGAACATTAAAGAAGCACGGTTCCCGAAGCCACTGAAGATGACATCACTTTCACGGAGGAGGACACAAACGGACTATTTCTACCGCACAATAACGTATTGGTAATTTCTCTAAATGTATTAGATTTTAAAATCAAACGTGTTCTGGATGATCTAGGAAGTTCGGCAAATATCATACAATGGAGGGTATTGGAACAAGCCAAACTTACCGGAAGTATCATTCCAACTACAAAACTCCTCACTAGATTCAACCTCGCAAGCGTGAACACCTGAGGAAAAATCCTACTGCCCACAAATGTCGAATGAGTGATGAAGGCGACTCTCTTCGAGGTTGTGGACGGTGATATAGGTTACAACATTTTTCTGGGAAGACCGTGGTTGCACAAGATGAAAGCCATGCCTTCAACGTATCATCAGTTGCTGAAATTCCCAACTCCCAAGGGGATTAAGCAGATTAAGGGCGATCAAATGGCGGCAAGGGAGATGAATGCGATTTCGATCTCTAGTAGAAAAGGGAAGGAGCATGTGACATAGCAATTATAGTAACTGACGCCTGTTCCCGAATCAAGTGAAGTTAACCAGGGGAAGAAGCGTATGAATCTTATTAGGTGCCAAGATACTTCCAGGTACCAGAAGAGATGAACGCAATGAAGTCCACAGCGGAAGAGCTTGAGCAAGTCACATTATTTGAAAAGTTCTTGGAGATGAAATTCCATAAGGGGACATGACTAAACCCAGAGCTCATGTTTGCATTTATTGAATTTATTAAATTTAATGCTGATTGTTTTGCATGGTCACATGAGGATATGACAGGTATCCCAACCGAAGTGGCTGTACACAAGTTAAGCTTGGATCTCAGCATCCCTCCGGTAAGACAAAAGAAACGCCCTATTACAGAGGCCAGAAATAAATTCATCAAAGAAGAGGTAACTCGCCTACCTGATATCGGTTTGATCCGAGAGGTAAAGTATTCAGACTAGCTAGGTAACATAGTTTTAGTTCCCAATGGACTTGAATAATGACTTGAATAAGGCATGCCCAATGGACTCGTTCCCACTGCCAAACATCAATCAAATGATTGATGCAACGACCATGCACGAGTTAATGAGTTTCCTCGATGCTTATTCTAGGTACAAACAAATTAAGATGAACCCCGAGAATCAGGAAAAAACTTTGTTCATAACGCATTTCGGCACATATTACTATAATGTGATGCCCTTCGGGCTAAAGATGCCGAAGCCACTTATCAACAGCTCGTAGTAAATAAGATATTTGAAAAACAAATAGGGAAAACCATGGAAGTTTATATAGATGATATGCTTGTTAAGTCTTTGAACGCAGGTGATCACCTTAAGAATTTGCAAGAAACCTTTGACATCCTAAGGAAGCATAACATGAAGCTTAACCCCGATAAGTGCACATTCCGGGTCACCTCCGGCAAGTTCCTAAGATTTATGGTATCACAAAAGGGGATTGAGGTAAACCCCTATAAGATCAAAGCCATCAAAGACAGCCCAGACCAGCTATCAAGCGTGAAAGAAGCTCAAAGGCTCATAGGGATATTGACTGCTTTGAGCAAGTTTATTTCCCGGTCATCAGAGAAATGCCACCATTTCTTCACGCTGCTTAAAAAGAAAAACAACTTCAAATGGATCCCGGAATGATAGCAGGCTTTGAGAGATTTGAAAAGGTACTTGTCAAGCCCTCAGTTGCTATCAAAGCAGAAGAAAGGTGAAATAATGTTAATCTACCTATCTATCTCGGAGGTAGAGGTAAGCTCCAGTTTAGTCTGTGAGGACGAATGTATGCAATCTCCGATTTAGTACATTAGTAGAATTTTAATGGGAGTAAAAACTCGCTACCCGCATTAGGAGAAGCTGGCCTTAGCTCTTGTAGTCATCGCTCGGAAGCTGAGGCCTTACTTCCAATGTCACTCGATAGCTGTGGTGACCACCTTTCCCCTGCAGAATATCCTTCACAAGCCCGAACTCTCGGATAGACTGGCCAAATGGGAAGTCAAAATGAGTGAATTCGACATAGAGTATAAACCTAGGACTGCAATTAATTCACAAGTTTTGGCCGACTTTGTGGCCGATTTCAGTTCGGGATTGCCGCCTCTCGCAACCAAAGAAGTAGTGATGGTGTCAAAATCGACATTGGGAGTTTTTACCTTATTTACATATGGAGCTTCCAACGTAAAGGGATCCGCGCTTGGCATAATATTAGCCATGACTTCGGGAGAAAACCTAAGGCAGGCCATAAAAACGGTCTCTTTGACTAACCATGAAGCAGCGTATGAAGCTTTGATTGAAGGACTCGAATTGGCCCCGGGGACTAGATTATGAGGTTAGAGAAATCAAATGTGACTCCCAATTGGTGGTAAATCAAGTCTACGCAAACTTCAAGACCAAAGAGGAGCGCATGTAACAATACGTAGTGAAGATCCAGGCTCTGCTTGCTCGATTCCGGGAGTGGTCGATTACTCATATCCTGAGGGAAGAAAATGCAGAAGCAAATGCATTATCTAACCTCGGTTCATCAACTAAAATGAAGGGATCGTATTCCGAGAGGGTAGTACAACTCATGCACTCGGTTCTGGATGCAGATAGCTACTATGAGGTAAATACGACTAATTTGTTCTGGGACTGGAGGAATGATATCATCGATTATCTTGAGCATATGAAGTTTCACGAAGACTCCAAGGGGTCCAAGGCGCTGCGTGCCAAAGCAACACGATATAGCTTCAAAGGGGGCCAACTGTACAGGAAGTCTTTCCAAGGCCCGCTGGCCTGATGCTTGGGAGCGTCCAAAGCGAATTATGTTATGTGAGAAGTCTACTAAGGGATATGTGAAAATCATTCAGGCGCAGATTCCTTAGTACTAAAATTGGTAAGGGCAGGATACTATTGGCCCCGAATGGAATAAGACGTCAAAGATTTCATGAAAATATGCGATAAGTGTCAATGCTACGCAGCACTGGTACATTAACCAGCAGAACCATTACATTCAGTTCTATCTCCATGGTCGTTCATGAAGTGGGGAATGGATATTGTCGAACCATTTCTGCCGGCCCCTGGTAAGGTAAGATTTCTTTTAATTTTAACTGACTATTTTTCTAAGTGGTTGAAGTAGGTCCTTATTAGAAGATCGACGAACGCGAGGTAGTGGATTTCTTGTGGTAGAACATAATTTGCAGATTTGGAATTCCAAAGGAGATAGCATGCGATAACTGGCCATAGTTTATAGGCGCAAAGATCACAAAGTTCCTTGAAGACTTGAAAATCAGAAGAATCACGTCTTCACCTTATAATCCGAGCGCAAATGGTCAAGAAAAATCAAGGAACAAAATGATTATACAAAATATCAAGAAAAGGTTGGAAGCGGCTAAAGGTAGATGCCCTGAGGAACTGCCTGAAGTGCTATTGGCGTACCAGACAACGGCCAAATCAAGCACAGGTGAAAATCCTTTTTCCCTTGTGTACGGAGCATAAGCCTTAATCCCGGTAGAATTAGGAGAGCCTACCTTGAGATATTTCCAGGCAAGTGAAGAGATAAACAACGAAGCGATGTTAGTCAACTTAGAGCTACTCGATGAGCGTAGGGACTTGGCGCATATAAGAATGGTAGCCCAAAAGCATATAATGGAAATATATTATAATCGAAGAGCCAACCTACGTTATTTCAAAATTGGGAGACTTATTTCTAAGGAAAGTAACTCAGAACACCTGGGAACTCAATGCAGGGAAGCTAGGCCCAACCTGGGAAGGCCCCTATCGGGTTTCAACTATCACCGGAAAAGGTTCATACGAGCTGAAAAATCAGGATGGAGAAAGGTTTCCAAGCAACTAGACTGTGACACACCTTAAGAGATATTATTGCTGATAAACATCACATATACTGAAAGTATGTGCTGCACTCGTTTTCCCTTCGTCCAGTTTTTGTCTCAATTGGGTTTTTCTGGCAAGGTTTTTAGCGAGACAGTAACAGAAATCATATTATGAGGAAGATTTAAATAGAAGAAACAAGACCTTCAATAGCAAGACACGAAAGTGAAGAACCACTCCGGAGCGGTTCGATAATCTTTGGCTCGATAGCAAAATTCCCACCGGGAAATTAAGTTTGCTATCAAGCAAAGGTTACCCGACCATTCACAGGTGCAAACCACTAGGGGATTGTTAGATAGTCTTTGGCTCGGTAGCATAAATTCCTAAGGGTAAGTGAAGTTTGTTACCGAATTGAATATTATCTAGCAATTCATTAGTGGAGTCTTCAAAGGTACAAAACTTCCACTGTTCCAGTTTACATTCTTCACATT
>AWOL01S0104002.1:56380-67154 GCA_000715115.1 Nicotiana otophora | reverse complement strand
CATGCATTTATACATGCACATAGACCCATGACCAGATGGCGTTATATACGCGTATATATATATATATATATGTATATGGGATATGGGAAAGGTTATGGTATTATATACGCACCACCACCTGATCAACTGGTATACGTTGATAATTTTGCCTATAGTAGCCGAGATGATATGATGGGATGCCCTCAGAGGCCTACATGGACCTATGCATGACATGACATTCATACGCATATACATGACACTATAATTATTTCATGATTTACAGAATTATCCAGACTTACAGGTTGAGTCATTTACTCTGTATTGCTTTCGTGTCTGTTATGTACTTATTTATGTGCCTTACATACTCGGTACATTACTCGTACTGATGTCCCTTTTGCTTGGGGACGCTGCATTTTATGCCCACAGGTCTCGATAGACAGGTCGAGAGTCCTCCAGGTAGGCGATCAGCTTAGCGAAAGATGTTGGTGCACTCCATTTGTTCCGGAGTTGCTTATGTTGTCAATATGATTAGGACATGTACTGATTAGTATGGCGGGGCCCTGTCCCGACCTTTATGACATTTATGTACTCTTAGAGGCTTGTAGACATATGTCGTGTACGTGAAAGATTGTACGGCCTTGTCGGCCTATGTTTTGAGTTTATAAATAATGATGTTGGCCTATTAAGCTCGTATGTCACGTGTATATGATGATGTAATAAGAAAGATACGTTATATTGGTACTGGTTGAGTAAGGTACCGGGTGCCCGTCGCGGCCCATCGGTTTGGGTCATGACAAAAGTGGTATCAGAACAGTTCTGTCCTAGGGAGTCTATAAGTCGTGTCTAGTAGAGTTTTTTTTATGGGTGTGTCATGCACCAGACTTATAATCAGGAGGCTATATAGCATTTAGTACTGTCACTCTTTCTTCTTACTCTAGATCATGTGGTAAAGCTCAGTTGTAAGAACTCAATTTCCTAAACTCTATCTTATTCGTAATACAACGATGCCTGCATGCAGAAAGACGGTTGGCAAGGAACTCAATTTTTGCATCATACTTATGACAGATAAATATGAGGTATTCAGCAGATCATGTGTATACTAAGACGTGTAAGCCTCTTGATAAGGAACCTTAAGGCAAGAATATTTATCCATCTTTATGGTGAAAGACAATGAGAGATTCAGAAGATAAATAGAAGTTTCAAGGAGTAAAAGAAGCAAGATGAAGAAGGGTACGAGGTACCCAGTTAATAAAGATTATCATTAATTACCATTCAGGAAGGGAGACATAAGCATTTTTGAGTTACCTTCAACAATAACAGAGGTATGTGCAATTGGCCACAGCCATCTCACTTATGCTATATGGGGGCTAACAGAAGTAGTATAAGAGAAGGACGGAACATCAGGATCTGGCTGGGGTCAGAGTAACCCAAAATGGTAAATGGATTGCTTGTGTCACTTGACATTTCCGAAGGATATTGCAATGTGCTAGTAGGTCTCCTTGCGAGACACCTGGATGGTGCACTCTCGAATAGTACCGCTAGATATGTGTACTACAAAGATAGGCACTAGAAGCCTTGAAGGGATAAATATTACCTTAGTATGGCTCCCACCCCTAGTAGAGAAAGAATGTTAGGAAATTCGAAGAGCCAATGGATGGAGCAAGGGGAGCTAAAAACAAAAGAATGTCTTGTTGGAGTTTTCAGAATAAAGTGATGCACATAAATCTTAGCGGGAAAAGAAAAGAGAGTTAATGAAGCATTAGAGTAAGATGTGATATATGGATGACAACGGTAGATAAAAAACAAAGATGGCAGTATTACAAAGTCTATAGTCAAGTGAAGGAAAATAGGAGAGGTGACAGGCCTTGAGGCAACAAAAGAGTATAGGCCATAAAGTCACATCCTCATTTCAAAAAATAAGTTCGTGACTCTAACGTGATTACTAAGAGAAAAAGTTAGACCCCGAAATAATATAAACCAGTATGTACTAGTGAACAGGATAAAGTTAACATGAATTAGGGACTAAGTGATTTAATAATAGTCGGTATCGTGAGAATTTCATATTTCGTTTCGGCGATAATAGAATGGACAACAGAAGAAGATTCATGAGAAATTCAGAGGATGGTCATTCAGGGAGACGCTTCCCTAAAGCAAGCAACGTGAGCAAAATTAAGCTCTAGGGACTATATGTTCTAGTTATACTAAGTGTCATCCTCGCGAGTAAGGAATTTTGTTATCCTTGGTATAGAAGGATTACCACAAGGCGAGTAAGGGTCATCGATGATATGAAAATACGCCAAAGAAGAAGAAGTAAAACATATATAGGTAGATCGTTGTAGCTCCAACTCTTAGCACTCCCCAAAAGGGAGGAATATGGAGTGATGTTGAGTGAAGTCAGAATTTAGTGGTTCTAGCAATCATGGAATGGTAAAGGAAGAATGCGATATAAAAATGAAAAAAAGGATGAGATTGCACTTATCCAAAGCCTACAGATATGCTAGGATTCTAGAACATTATGCAGACACGACGTCAATGAAAGAAAGTAAGGGTTCCAGCCCGGGATGTTTTTGATAAATAAGGAGCCAGTGCGAGAGGTAAGTTAAGACAAAAGAAATAACCCAAGAATGATTACGCGGAATACTAATATGAGAATGGGCCAACGCATAATCAACAGTTTATTCAGGAAAATCCTAGTTATGGCTATACAAGAGGATACAGACAAATCGATAAATTCTGCAAGATACATAGAGTGAACCCCAACATGGGGAATTCAGCCTCTCAGTTATGACATTATAATACTTGAGGTACATTCATATGGGGAAGTTAAAAAGGTACCATATGGGTGTTACGGAAACAAAAGAGAGTGCCACTGGGAAAACAGTCAAAACTTCAGTTCAGAAGCAACCGTACAAACATCAAAAAATATTCTATCGGAAATACGATGTAATAAGCTCGTAGCTTTACAAGAGTCAGGGGATCCTTCCTAAGTACTACAAGGAAAGACTAGTTGATGAAATAAGGAAGAAGGCTTCAACCTAAACATGATAACTTAAAGGAGGAATGGTCATGTAAAAACAATCTCAAAACAACATTGTACGCACCTCATAAGAAAGTGGCATCTATCGTGACTAATGAACGTGGAGTAAAATCAAAAGTGATATTCGAGACCATATGAGTTGCACAGAAATTCCGGCATGTGTGGGAACTAAGATAAGTTAAGTATGCATGCAACAAGGGGGCAGAAAGACCAGGGAAAGTAACTGCTTATATTTAAAGAAAGCTAAGAAGGAACAAAAAGAATTATTCGATCAATGATCCAGAGTTAGTTATGTTATGAACGCACTTAAGAGTTTGGAGCTTTATACATACAACATATACAGCCGTAGAAGATTCTGGTATACATTAAAAGAAAAAATTGAGCCCAGGTCATAGACAAAGGATTGAATTGTTAAATAATTGTATCGTGAATATTCCTCGGCCATGAAAGGCTAAACATAATAACTAATACCATGAACCACTGATCGGGAGAAAACTTAAGCCTACATAAAGCCCGACCAGAAGAAGGAGGAAACTAAAGAGTTACATCAACGAAGTAAATCAGGAGTCCGATTATTAGACCCAGAAATTATAGACATCATGATTGAGAACATGACAAAATCACTCTTAATATCAGAGATACAAAAGAGATAGTACAACAACCATATTCTATAACGGCTCTACGATAAATCCAGTTAGAAAAGTACGAGCCTCATAAGAAGTCAGTGAGAAGCCCCTACTGGATTGTGTATGCCAGAGGTGCAAGTATTGTAATAGTGTTTCAAGTCATGGATGCGAATTATACCTGTGTGGAAGGGAGATCATGAACGAGATAGAAGATGTGATGCGAGACTTTAAGGTAAGGAAGGTAAAGGTGAACAACGTACGAGATACTCAAATACAGAAGGTTGTGAATAGTCCATCCTTCGGATATAATGCTAGAATCATGTGGATTCAGTATGCAGGAATGATGGTATACCTATAGATGCTCAGAAAGACATTTTATCAAGCTCTGTATATGTTTACAAAGTGAGGCCTAAAGATTGGCTAAAAGCTGGAAGAAGAAGAAGGAGAGAAGAGTTGCATAGGTGCACTTACAAGGTCAAAGTCGTACAGGCTGCATGATTGAAGGTAGCAACAGTTATAAGATTGGAAGGATTCCCGACCACAATTCATGTTGTGGTAAAGAGGCCTAAAGGAGGGGAATGCCCTGGCCTTTGGATTTATTTACAGGACAGTTTCTTAGATGGCAAGGCGAGTACTAAAGTATTCGCAAGAGCCATAGGTTATAAAAATGGTAAATGCACCAGTCAACATTCGAGGACGAATGTTCCAAAGGGGGGAATGATGTTACATCTCGCATTTTCATATGTTAAAGTTTTGTCTTCAGTTAATTGACGTAAGTTCGGGAATGGAATTATTTTGAGATTATAAGTATCACGCTATTTCAAATAAGTGAGGAGTAAATTCGTGAAGGTGAGAGGGGAAGCAAGTCAAAAAAATTGATTTTTCATCCAAGTTTGGCACATTGGGGTAAAATGCGGGCCGAGCGATACTATCCGATATTTATGGACTAGTACCATACAAGGTACCATATGACTATGATAGTAGGATGTATAAAGTGTATTAAAAATAAGTATAATTGTAAGTAATTTGAGACAATTCTTAATTATGCGGATAATTGGTTAATTATCGGGTAGCGGGATATTACTTAATTAGTTAATTAATTATTGGATAAAATAAAATAAAAACCTCCCCACCCCCACGTGGCAGCAAGACATTAAACAACCAAATGACTCTTGACCAAGTTTGATTAGGTGGCAACCTAGTATATTAATCACAAGACACTTCATTTCTAGGATTTGGATTACAAACAATACTTCATTCTAAAATACTACAAATTAGATTCCTACAATTCTTTACAAAATACTACAACCAGATTCTAATCCATTCCTAATATTTCTAATGCCAAGACATTACAATCAGAGTGAGAACGTTAGCAGTATTATTCTTGCAACCAAAAGCTTTCTATAACTAGTAAGACTATCACGTTACTTCACAGTTTTGGCAGCGTAAGTTCATATGTCTTACAAACCAAATACGTGAATTGCAAAACAATTGATAGCGTACCAAATCCGTGGCTGATCGTGAGCCCTTTATCGAGCAAAACAAATTCGTATACCAAAAATTGATAACGTTGGTTGATTGATTTTGTAAAGCATGAATTGGAAATTCTAAGAGAATCGGCTCATGTATGTTAAGGCTATCCCTTCTTTCTTTTTGGCATGATCTATACGACACGAATGAAACGAGCAAATGCACAACTTCCATAAATGACTCTATTCATAAAAATACTAGAAATGCTTATGTTCTTGATTCTCCACGTGTCATAATATTTTATCATTTGTTCATGGGTCTTAAAAATACGTAAGTTGGTAAAGTTTATTTCATGATATTAATCAGAGGCATAATGGTCTTATGACGTTCCGAGAGATTTTATTGACATATGTCTCATGTATTTCATGCATTTATACATGCACATTGACTCATGACCAGATGGCGTTATATACACGTATATATATGTATACGGGATATGGGAAAGGTTATGGCGTTATATACGCACCACCACCTGATCAGCTGATATACGTTGATGATTTTGCCCATAATGGCCGAGATGATATGATGGGATGCCCTCAGAGGCCTGATGATGTTATGAAACATGGACCTATGCACGACATGACATTCATACACATATGCATGACACTATAATTATTTCATGATTTACATAGTTATCCAGACTTACAGGTTGAGTTATTTACTCTATATTTCTTCCATGTCTGTTATGTACTTATTTATGTGCCTTACATACTCGGTACATTATTCGAACTGATGTCCCTTTTGCTTGGGGACGCTGCGTTTTATGCCCGCAGATCTCGATACACATGTAGAGAGTCCTCCAAGTAGGCGATCAGCTCAGCGGAAGATGTTGGTGCACTCCATTTATTCCGGAGTTGCTTATGTGGTCATTATGATTAGGACATGTACTAATTAGTATGGCGGGGCCCTGTCCCGACCTTTATGATATTTGTGTACTCTTAGAGGCTTGTAGACACATGTCATGTACGTGAAAGATTGTACGGCCTTGTCGGCCTATGGTTTGAGTTTATAAATGATGATGTTGGCCTATTAGGCCCTTATGTCACGTGTATATGATGATGTAATAAGAAAGATACGTTATGTTGGTACTCGGTTGAGTGAGGTACCGGGTGCCCGTCGCGGCCCATCGGTTTGGGTCGTGACAATATACATACATTTCGTCGTCGTCACTCAGCTCGGCTCAACTTCAGCTTCGTCTTCAGTCGGATTGATTGACTAATTGTTTGGACCAAATTTATTTAGTAATATTAAGATTAAAGAAATATTATTTTAATCCAAATTAGCCATTTTTGTAACTGTAATTTATTTTTTTTCCATTTTGAATTTTCCGTTAGAATTTAAATTTAGTTGTTTGCTTAAATGGCCGTTTTATAAAACAACCATTTTGAGTTGCAGCCTTTACTTGAAGAGTTGCAACTCTTTGGTATTACCTAACTTTTTTGTTATAAATATATGATCTTTCCCAACGATTTTTGTTACGAAAATTCTAATTTTCCTTCTTCCTTCTGCATTATTTTTAACAGAAAGAAAGTAGTAAGTGTGATTTGCTACCGATCTTTGAGTTCGTTGGTCACTGGGATTTGAATTAACACTACACCAGTGAGGGTAATCCGTTAAATCTTGGGAAGAAATAATCCTAAACCTCGGGTGTTGATACCCAATTTTTACCTCATATTTTCTCAAATAGTATATACTTTCAAAATATCATTTCGCATCATTATTTAGTTTACAAAATCTATACAAGCATTTTCTATAATTTTTCACAATATTTAGAACCTTGAAATTATTTTCTTACATTTAAATTACTTGAATATTTATTAATTACTCCTTTAAATCACTTTTTCATGACTGAATTATCTAAAGTTATTATTTGCATCCATAATACATTGTTCCAAATATTTTTACTTCATTTTGTACATTAGTATTTTAGGCTATTTGCACAACCTTGCAATAATAGCCTATATTTTACAACTTTATTGCATTTGTCATTTTATTCAAGATCAAAATAAGTTTCTACATTTTTTATAATCTTCTACTATCGTTTTAAAGTATTAAATTGCATAGGTAGCATTTGTTTAACTATTTTTATTAAATTATTTTCCGTTTATCTCTTATTTAAAAACTGGCCCAATTTTAGGCTAATTTTCAGACCAATTTTGGCCCAAACACTTAGCCCACTCACTCTCCTCTTTAGCAGCCCAATCCAAATGACCCCTTAACCGCAACCCAGGCGGAACCCATTTTAAATAACCCGCCCCGTCTCTCTTGCGATCCTAGTCGTTGATCTCAAATGATCAACGACCCATAACACACCTACCCGTTTCTTTATATCCCCCTTACCCAAAACCCTAACCTATTTCTTACCAACCCTCCGCCCTAAAATCCCTAGAATTCCCCCTCTTCTTTGAAGAACCCTAATCGCCGCCCTTCACCCACTCCTCTCCTAATCCCGTTAGCAATGGGATTCACCTGTTATTTACTTACCATACTTATGTTCCTTCGCTACCGGTTGCTTCTTTACGGTATTACATAGTACTTGCTCCATTTTTGGAAAATATCAATCTCTGAATCAAGGGTGATCAGCTTTACCCTTCGGCATTTGGACGATATTTCGTCCATATGCATCATGGCAAGGTCCTACGAGTTCGATTCAATGAGATTTTTGACTATTATTTTAGTTCTCCATCATCAACTAGGGTTTACCTAATTTTTCTCCTAATCCGATTTAATTGATTATGCATGTTATTATTTCCTTATTTATGTTTGATTTTGTAGTGTTTCCTTGTTTGTTTGCTTGATTTCTACTACTATATAAACCCCTCCCCATTCCCCTTTGAAACGGACTTTTAATGACGAGATTCACTAAAAAATAAAGGTTGTCACTCTATTATTTTCTCATTCTCTTGTTCTATACTTTGGCTCTTGGCCGGCTGACAGCCAAGGCCACCGAAATTAGATTTTTCAAGTTTTATTGGTGCGAGCACTGCCCGGGGTTCGTTTGAAGCCTTTGGGAACTCTGAATCACTAAGATTCTGGGTTCTATTGCTCTTTGCTGACGTTCATAGTATTGTGGAGTTTGTTCTTTCTTGTTTGTTTATTTGTCAAGTGATAACTGGTAAGCTCCTTAGCTTTGTTTGCAATTTTATTCTCCTGTATTCATGATTTGCATATTCATACCTCTGAAATTTCATGACCTAATGTGTTTCTAGACCATCTATATGTGCAACCTTATTGGCATTTAACTCGTTTTATGATTTGAACTTCTTTAGCATTTGATTTTACCTAAAACAGCGAGTTCTGAGATATGTTTATGTTTAACTTGAATAATTTGGACACTCTTAATTTAGTTTAGCCTAATGTGTTGGTACCTGAATGTTTACATTTACTGCTTGGAATGCGTTTGCTTCCCTGCTTTGTTTTGGGTTCCTATAATGACTAACTCGTATCTATAATGTGTCCCAATCTATGTTAAGACCTTCACTCTAGCTATGACATGGTTTCATGCTATTTTGTCCCTCATTATGTCTTCGGTTTGCCTAATCTTGTATCCCCTGGTTATTAGTTGGGACCTTTAGAGTAGCCATCTTAACGTGTGTTTCCTTATAATGTTTGATACTATTTTGTCTTAGTGATATAAGTTGGCATGTCTACTTTCTGGTGTTGTGATGGATATTCAACATAATTTGGACCCCTAGGATTTAAATCCTTTAAGTTAGTGCTCTACTTTAGACTCGTTTGTCATTGTGCACCTTTGTATGTTAATCTTGTTGTCTTAGAAAACCTGATTCCCCTGCTTCTTACAAAATGTTTTCTGCCCAATATGCTAAGTGTTTGAACTTGTGATATCAATCTATCCTTTGAGTTTTTGTTGATTCTCTTTTCTTATATTCTCTTTGTTTAATCACCCCTGCTATGTCTGCTTCTAAAATATAAGTGCACCTCTTCAAATTCTATCACTTTATCACTGTCATCTCACTCTCATTTGTTACCTACACTATTTTGAATCTATCACTCTTGGCCGGCTGAAAGCCAAGGCCACCAAAACTCTTTCTATTGACCTCCCTAGTGTGAGCACTGCTCTGGTCCATTTGAGACCCTTTGTGAATTCGGACACACTAGGATTTGGGGTTCTTTGATCACTCTCTTTGCTGCTGGAACTTGAGCTGTCTCTGGCATTTAGCTTTTCTTCCTCACATTATTTGTATAATTTGCAAACTGGGTTGTGTAAGTGATTTCTGTGTAATTCAATATTTGGGTCATATGGGTAATTTGTGATTGTTTGGTTTGGCTTGAGTTCCTCTATGACTTTTGGGCTGTGCTGATGGGCATAGTCCCCTGTTTGGATTTGCGCATGCTATTTGCGAAGAAGGAGTTGTTGAAGTCCCAGGCAATACTGGGTATCTTTTTTGGGCCTGCTGTAGGCCTACTATAATTTCTTGTATAATATTTGTACTTATATTCCTCATCTGGTCTGTAATAATTTACTAATAAATAATTGGGGTGTAAGTGAAATTGGGGAAACGGTATATTACAACGTTTGCATGAAAGGGTAGAAAACATTCCTATAGGATTCGTATGATTTACTTGTTATTTTATCCAACCTGCCATATATGCTATTATAATGTCCATGTACACTAGTAGAAATCATACCATTAGGGGAATCACACACTTGCACAACTTGTTTACTATCAAAGCATGAGCTTAAATACTCTATTTATTCCCATGCCCACTGTTATGTGTCACTAGACAGCATGCCTATAGGAAATAAATGTCAATAACCATCATTCAATTTTCATAACGACAGCATGTACATTAGATACCATGCCTATGGGGTTATACTAGCTTATGCTCTACTGGTCCTCATCTAGATGTCATGTCCATAGGTTCTTAATTGATTCATCAGCCACTATTATATCTATCACTCGCCTAGAAAACATGCCTATAGGGACGAAGTGTTACAGAATCAGTTTTCAACTGCCAACTATTAGAACCTAGCTATAAAATACTGCTGCTTGCTTAGAAAGCATGCCAATAGGATCAAACACGACTAATTCTGAATATTCCCAATGGTTTGCATCCCCTTATTGTGTAAATCACTTAGATATCATGCCTATAGGTTTTAATAACTTATAATTTGTAATCTCAATAAACAGCATAATAATACCAAATACTCTTAAACTGAGTAGTTGTTTAGAAACCATGTCTATAGAGCTTAATGACTTTAATTTGCCTCAATTCTGAAATTGACTAGCCTAACGTAGAAATCGGTTTGCGTGCATTTGTTGTTTAAGTGAGGAGGCTAACTTGAGCCTTTAACTGTCCTTAAGTGAAGTCTTATTTATTTTGAATGTTGTTTAGTTTTATCATTTTGAGCAGCCTAAGTAAAGTCTAGAACCACCCAAATAGAGGTCCAACGCCTTCTGGACCATAGGCATGGGACGGGTAGTGCACGCATAGGACGAAACCTGGAATTGAATTAGAACTCCCCAAGTAAATAACTTTAACATAGTAACCGGGTAGCAGGAGATGATAGTCTGTGCCCGCTGAATAATATGAGCAACTCCTATCTAAAAGGAGTTGCGAAGTATTATTTATGTTGCAC
>AWOL01S0104002.1:0-55228 GCA_000715115.1 Nicotiana otophora | reverse complement strand
ATCCTTGTAGTCCTTAAGTTTTGTACCAATTCTCATTGTGTTATAATGAAACTCTTTGACCTTTTATTCTCTTTGTTTATTTAATCATCTTGCCTAATTATAATCCACATAGTCTTAAGTTCGGCCGGAACCCACAGTTGTGGACCTTGAAGAGTGCCTAACTCCTTCTCTTTGAGGTAATTTGAGCCCTTACCCGATCTTTGGTGGCACTGACTAGTCAAACATAGTTATCTACATAATAGGTGCCCTAACGCACCTTAAAAATAGTTAGGTGGTGACTCTTCTTCTTTTAACACTTTACCTCCCACTCAAAAGAGTTGTCACAATGTCGAAGCCCGCTTTTGCGAGAAAAAGGGGCGCGGCAACATGACGACTCTGCTCGAGATACTTAGGCTCTTACCATAATGAACTTAACTTATTTGGATTACTTTCTTTATTACCTGTACATCCCTTCTTCACCTTTATTTATTTAAATTTGCTATTACATACATATCTCTTCCTCTATTTACTTTTATTTATTTAAATTTTTTATGACATGCACATCCCTTCTCCGTTCACCTTTATTTGTTTAAATTGTTATGACATGCACATCCCTTCTCTGTTCACCTTTATTTGTTTAAATCTGTTATGACATGCACATCCCTTTCCCGTTCACCTTTATTTGCTATGACCACTCTTTATTTCATCTTGTCTAAGACTGCCATATCATGCCTCTCCCATCCATATTCCCATATCTCATTTATTACATTCTTGCATATATTCCACGAACTAAACTGACTCTTTCCTTTTGTCTTTCCTTTCTATATTTCTTATGTTTACCTTACTATTGTATTTACTGCTTTTACATATTTATCGTGCAAATACTTGACAACGCGTTGTTTCTGCATAAAGCATGCTCCACATCATACTCCACTCGTGCCAATTATCAATATAGCTGCGCTTGATGAGTGTCCGCGCTCTTCCAAAATTACCTTTTTAAAAATCGGAAAGGCTTATTTATGGTAGACTAGTCGATCAGCGGTGCAGTCGACGGTCCCGTGCCTTTCCCTCTCAAGTTGTCCACTTGAGAGTACTTGCCTAGACCTTTCTAGAAACCTTACTCCAATATCAAATGTACATGCATCATGTTAAACATAGTACGGGTTAAAATGTTGTTAACGTAATAGACCGCTAAGATAAGCCTTGTCCAAAGTCCGACGGGATTTTCATAATCCCAATGGGCGCCACCATGTTATGTGCATTACTTAGAGAAGATGTGCCAGTATGTTGACCATTATTGTGTAAGTGGTCGAATTTAGAAGGGAAAAGGGCTAACTTTATTTGTTTGCATAAAATGAAGCACGAAGTCCCCAGGTTCGGCATGGTCCAAAACATCCCTCCTTTGCTACTTGACTGGTGGAAAGACCTTGCGCCTTGCGACAAGAATCATGTGAGAAGGGTCCTTGGTGACTTGCCATCTTTGCTTGATATCCGACCAAATAGGGCATTGATCGAGGCCGCTACCATGTTCTGGGATGAGAAAAGAGTCGTCTTCCATTTTGGTGACATATAAATGACTCATCCCTAGAAGAAATAGGAGGCTTCGCTAAGTTGCCGTGGGATAGTACTGGGTTATTAGCTCTTCCCTCGCAGTTTTCTGAAAATGCTAGGTTTCAAGAAAAATGACGAGTTGCTTTGTTTGAAGAAATCATACATCCCATTTTATTTCCTTTATGAGAGTTATGGGCACAATAAGTCATATCGCCTTCATCGTGATGAACTCTCCATTACTTCATTAGGTTGGACGCATCGCCAGGTTTATGTGTTCATCATCTGCTTCTTGGGATTATTGATATTTCCAATGAAAAGGGGAAGGATCCACACTCATTTAGCTATGGTTGCAAGAAATCTAATGGAAGGTATCGAGGGGCAAACCTACACCATCATCCCTATGATCCTAGCCGAAGTGTACCGCGCTCTAGATCGATGCAAGCAGGGGTTCAAACATATTAAAGTAACTCAATTAAAGAATGGAAGGAAACTACATAGCAAAAATCCGGAATATTCATATTAAGCCTGTGTATGCACTCGTTACCTCGCGCACATGGCTTTCACATTTCACAATTATCAAAACAATACCAAATCCTAAGTGGAATTTCTCTCACACAAGGTTAGCCAAGTCACTTACCTCAGATCACGCTAAATCAATCAACTAGAAGGCTTTTCCCTCGATTTTCCAACTCCGAACGGCTCGAATCTAGCCAAAACAATTTCATACTATAAATATAACCATAGGAAACTAATTTAAATAGTAAAATTATGATCTTAGCAAAGAATTGAAAAATTGTCCCAAAAAGTTAACCCGGACCCGCGTCTCGGAACACGAACAAATTTATAAAATCCAAACACCCATTTGATGTTGAGTCCAACCATACAAGAATTATCCAAATCCAACCTCATTTTGCCTTTCAAAATCCAAATACTCAGTCTAAGAACTTCTACACTTTTTCCCCAATTTCAAATTCCAAAACACTAATTAGAAGATATAATTAACATTAGATTTATGGGAATTAATCAAAAAAGAATCAAGGATCCTTACCCCAAAAATCCCTTTGAACAACTCTCGAAATTTTGCCTCAAGCCGAGCTACCAAAATCCCAAAATGAAAAATGAAGCAAAACCCTCGAAAAGCCCTTTTTTTGCCTAGTTAAACCGCATCTACGGGCCCTTTGTTGCATCTGTGATGCCGCACCTGCGGAAAAACCATCGCAGGTGCGGTCCAAACTTAAGTCTAGGGATTCCGCTTCTGCGTATAATAGCTCGTATCTGCGAGCCCGCTTCTGCAGAGAAACAATCGCATCTGCGGTCAAGGCCAAGGTTGTTTCCCCAAGTTCCGCTTCTGCGAAGGAAGCCTCCGCATTTGCGAGTCTGCTTCTGCGGACAAATGATCGCACTTGCGATCCCAGTTGGGCTATAATAAATCCGCTTCTATGACCAGTGGCTCGCATTTGTGAGCTCGCACATGCGGCCAATCCCTCCGCAGGTGCGAAGACAGCAGAACCAACCCAGCACTTCAGTAAATCACTAAGTCCAAAAATGATCCAATTCACACCGATGGCCCCCGTGACCTCGTCCGAATATACCAACTAATTATAAAAAACATAAACAACCTATTCGAGGCCAAAAATCACATCAAACAACTTAAATTCTTCGAATCACAACCCAAATTCAAGCCTATGAACTATGAACTTCCAAATTCCGAAACCAACGCCGATTCATTCCAAAAGAAAATCTGATTGACACCAAATTTTTTACACAAGTCATAATTGATATTGCAGACCTATTTTAACTTCCGGAATTAGGATCCGGCCCCGATATTAGTAAAATCCACTCCCGATCACACTTCCCAAATTCCTCCAACTTTCACCAATTAACGCTGAAACAACCTACGGACCTCTAAATCAACATTCGGCCATGTTTCCAAGACCAAAATCACCCTACGGAGCTATTGGAACTGTCAAAACTACATTCCAGAGTCATATTCACACAAGTCCATCTACGATCAACTCCTACAACTTAAACTTCCAACTTAGGGACTATGTGACCCATTTAACTCCAAAATTCACCCGAAACCAAAACCAAACACCCCGGCGAGTCACATAACTATAATATAATATAGAGGAAGAATACATTAGGGGATAGGGGCTAAAATACTTAAAATGAACTTCTGGGTCATTACAAAATCATATTTCTAACGCTCATTGCTTTAGAAGATGCAAATTCTGAATTTATGCCTTGTAAACCTTTAACTGGAAGCGACCTTATGCGTAAATCTGCCAAATGATCTTTGGACTTGTAGTAAATTGAGTTCACTTTTCTATTTTTTTGCATATCATGATTGTCAATGAAATAAGCTAGCTCTTTTTTGGATTCATTTGCATCTTGCCTTGAGGCTTGTCAACTTTCTTTCAGATTTTATTTTTCTTAATTGTTGAGAACTTCTTCTTCGACTAATTTTCTCTTTGAATGTTGACCACTTCTTCTTGCTTAGCTAGTTCACATATGTGCTCAGTTTGATGATAAACTACACTTTGTAGATTCTTTTGGCTCTATTTTTCATCTTCTGTGGGATCAAATGAGAAGTTTTACCTCTTATTTTATCCCTTTAAATCTCAAGTCCAATTGCATCATAAATGTTATATGTGGTAAAATTGGTTAATGACAGTTGGATGAATGAGGAGGTGACATGTGGAGTGAAAGACAACTAGGTTGTGAGTCAGCAAATAGTTGATACCGGTTGCAAGCGTGTGATCAGTGTTGGATGAATTCTGAAAGGGTAACTGATAACAAAGATTTAAAAATTTGATGTCGGATAGCATTCAATGAGCCACCGTTACAGAAAAAAATCTACATTTATAACCAATCGTTATGCAACCATCAATGACGGTTTTATTATCATTCAAGATGAGCTTGATTTGGGGATCTCGTCTACCTAAACATGGCTATAAATAAGAGAATTAGTATTCATTATAGGACACAAAAAATATTTTATACACAAAAGCTTTATTCTACTCTCAAATGAGAATAAACTCGTTTCAATCTCCATCTCACCCAAGAATATTTTTTACTCAGGTCCCTTAATAAGATGGCTCTGATACCAGTTGTTGGTTCTTGATAAAAGAAACTAAGAAAAATAACAGGGGAAGATGATAGAAAAATAAAAGGAGTATACTGGAATAGATGTAAAAGGAACTCTATAGAACTAAAGCTGAAAATTCTATGTTATTTCACTACATCTGGACTAAAATTTATAAGAGAATTACTAACTTGAAAGACCTAATCAGCACAAAATTTGCTGAAAATAACAAACTCCTAGAGACTAGTTCACTCATAGAGACAAGTTCAAAAAAGTTATTTCAAATTCAAACTAATTTATTGTAGTAAATAATTTTTAAGTTGAAACGGTAAAATAATTTACTGAGAGCAACTTTTAAAGAATATTTCTAACAATGTGGTATAAAGATTGGATTAAGTTACATCTATTGATAGTATAATATTTTTCATACTATTAACAAATTTTAGTATGTGATATTAGATTATGTCACGACCCAAAACCCACTATAGGTCGTGTTGGCGCTCAATGTCGCTGTTAGGCAAGCCAACAGTGAACTATTATATTAATTGTTCATTTTATTACTTTTGAAATACAATTTTATTAAGTAAGGAAATTTACACCTTTAAAATCACAGGTACATACATAATTAGTATTGCATAAAAATAAAAGGGTGATAATAATATGCGAATCCGTAAGCATCAACTAGCATATCCCCAAAACCCCGTGCCACAAGTGCTTGAGCATTTACTAAGGAGTACAGTAATAATACAACATATGTCTGGAATGTAAATAAGACAGGACAAAATAAATATTACGACGGAGACTCTGTGGGCTGCGATACGTAGCCTTGAATGCAGCTTACCGTAAAATCTCCTCAACAGTTGTGCCTACGCGCCCAGATGACCACCAAATGAACCTGTCAGATCCCGCACATTTAGTGCAGAAGTACAGCATGTGTACGAAAATCAACACGTACCCAGTAGGTATCTAACCTAACCCCGGAGAAGTAGTGACGAGGGGTTGACATTGATACTTACTAGAGGTCCAATAAAGAAATATGATAAATCATAAGAAGATATAAAGCACAACAGCAATGATGGGGGAAAACTGTAAGTTACATAATCTTCCATAAATTTCTCTTAAAGATATAAATTTTCTAATCTCGTATTCTATCTCAATAGCTCATATGTATCTTGTACCAGTATAAAACGGATAAGGTATACCATGTAAAATTCCAGGCATCAGTGGAAGGATAATCTCGTGAATATTCGGACGACTAGTGATATAACGCACGATTATGCCGAGGTTGTACGGCCCGATCCAGAATAATGTGTCCAATGCCGAGGGTCGACTAGCACAAACCATAGATGCATCTATTATACTGCCGAGGCGTTCGGCCCGCTCCACAAGAAAGGAAGGAACTTGTTGAATTACGATACACATGCTTACAATATAGTACGTGAGCATAAAGTGAATATAACCTCTACCGTTTCTCAAATAACTTGCCAACAACTTAAGATGATAAGGCTCGGCCTAATATATATATATTTCTAAATCAATTTCATTTATAAATTCAATTAATTAAGCCAGCATAATGAGTCAAATAATTCAAATATTATATGATAAAGTCCTAAGTCTACCTGGACATGAACATTCTTTAGCTACGTACGGACTCTCGTCACCTCGTACGTACGTTGCACCCACAACTAGTAGCACATAACAATTACATCACCTAGGGAGTAGCTTCCCCCTCACAAGGTTAGACAGGGGACTTACCTCGCTCCGAAGTTCCAAAACCGACTCAAATGGCTCTCTAACACCTCAACACGAAGCCAAACGTTCTGAAACTAGTCAAACAACATGCAAATCAATCAAAATATACTCCAATGCTTACAATTTAACAATTTATAATGATTCCCAACTCTGCTCAAAAAGTCAATAAAGTCAACCCTCGAGCCCATATGCATGGATTCTGAAGATTTTCGAAGATGAACATTACCCATGACACCACGAACTCAAATATGTAATTTATCCCTAATCCCATGTCCAATTTCGTGGTAAAACTCCAAAATATAAACTCTAGGTTTTCTTCAAAATCTCACAATTTCCACCAATTTTCCATATTTAAATCCATGTAAAATTCATGTATAGTTCATGTATTTAACTCACAATATGTAGAAGTCACTTACCTAGTGATGGATGACAAAAATGTTCCTTTAAAATCGCCCCAAGCTCAGCTCCCATGGAAGATTTGAGATAAAATGAGCCAAAATTCCTTTTTGTAATTTTATACATTGCCCAGATGACCTTCTTCGCGAACACACAAATCCCCACGCGTTCGCGAAGCACATCCAGCTTCAGCTCCCAAACTCCTTTGCTCGAACGCGAGAAAGGGAACACGAACGTGAAGCTTTACCAGCCTACCCATCGCGAACGCGTCTGCCCTTCTATGAATGCGAAGACCAAGTCAGCTACTAGGCCTGCTTCTTCATCGCGAACGCGAACGTCGAATCACAAACGCAGAGTCTTGCTCCCCAAATGTTTGCGAATGCGAAGCATGAAAATCCAGCATCTATGATCCTTCTTCGCGAACGCGATAACTACTACGTGTTCGCGATGAACAACACCAGAACCAGCAACAACAATATCAAAACATGGAGAAATGATCTGAAACCATCCTGAAACACACCTGAGGCCCCCAAGACCCCGTCCAATCACACTAACCAGTCACAAAACATAATACGAACCTGATCGAGGCCTCAAATCACATCAAACAACATCAAAATCTACTAATCGACGGTCGAAACCTTCTTTAAACTTTCAAATATTCAAACTTCGCCGAACGCATCCGAATTATGCTTAAACATCCCGAAATTATGCCAAATTTGATGCACAAGTCATAAATCACAATACGAACCTATTCCAAGGTTCGGAATCCCAAATGGATATCGATAACATCAAAATCTACTTCAAGTCAAACTTAAGAAATTCTTAAACTTTCAGAATGCCAACTTTCCATAATAAGCGCCGAAATACTCCCGGACCACCTGATACTCAACCCGAACAAATGTCCAAGTCCGAAATAATCATACGAACCTATTGAAAGCTTCAAATCTCGATTATGAGTTCGTTTACTCAAAATTCAAACCTTAGTCAATTCTTCCAACTTAAAGCTTCTGAATTTAGCATTTCCCTTGCGAAATAACTGCGAGCTTCCCGAAATTCAATTTTGACTACACGAACAAGTCATAATATATGAAGTAAAGCTACCCAAATCCTCAAACCACCGAACAAAGCGCTAGAGCTCAAAGCGACTGGTCGGGTCGTTACATTCTCCCCCACTTAAACATATGTTCGTCCTCGAACGTGCCAAGAATCATTCCGGAGTTGTCCAAAACCGTGGTTAAACACCTCGTGCACCTACCCGTGCCACCACTACCCATGTGAGCACATTAGCTCGAGCCAGACTAAAGATCCTCCCTATAACCTTATCCAACAAGCCTTAAAACCAAATTCCAACAAATAAAATTTCTCCACGAGACCCGATTCTAGCATACGAACACCGCATCAATCCCTACACACTGTACCAAAACCTGATCATGCACCTATGCTAAAATCACACCATGCACTACATAAGTCGTCTGCTCATAATAACATCCTTTGACCACAACAACTGCAATTTCACGACTCTGATGCCCGTAATACACCTCATAACACATATAAGCCATGTTCCAACTCTCGTAATACTGCACCGACGAAAAAGATGCATAGAAACTCATTACCACCTGCCAAACCAATAAATCATAGAGTCTCTCCTCCTGTCAAGAACCATTACCTCATTCTGAACTGAATAACGATATTTTCTCTTTAATATGCCCTACATAACTTCGATCGCACTGATCTCAGGTCCAATAATCTCGTCTCACCCAGTACAAGCTTCTCAGGCCATAAGATACCTTAAACACCGCCTAAAATCTCATATAACGCCAATAAGCTACAACTCGAATATGACTCATAAGGAAGAACAAACTCTGATAAGGAACTACCCAGCTAGCATAACGAATAAAACAGCCAAACCGAATGTTATGGCTCTATCTCAGAGATGAGAAACAAGGCACACAAAATAAGTATAAGGAAACGCACTTAACATCTCACTGTTGTGGCGTGCAACCTGATCCAACTATGACACTGTTGCGTCGTACAACCCGATCCAAGCATGACATTGTTGCTGCGCGTAACCCGATCCACACAACCTACCCGTGGCGGTGTGCCACCTGATCCAAACAATGTACCCATAGTTGCGTGCCACCCGATCCACACATAACAATAAAAAAGGAAATGCCCATCAAGCCAATGCTTATACTTACGCAATACCCGAATATCGACCACAAGCACGCCAAGTGCATAATACAATTCTGGGGAGATAGACAGTGCCATACGCTACAAAAACCCAAGCACGACTAAGGTGCAATAAACCTGCATCTCGAGAGCCATCTTGCTCATATAACACCACAAGCTACACGAGATCACAATACACGTGCAAATAATCAAGTCGTCTCACAACCCACCTGGCACAATAGAGTATTACATAGAATAGTTGCCGACGAGAATAACATCAAACGCCCGAAGACTCCTCCGTAAGGAATGCTATGCCCAATGAACACATCCGACCTGACGTAGAGCACACATTCACATTAGACCCACTAACGAACCTCAAGCCGATTCTGATCATACCATACTGGGCCAACAACCTTTCAAGGATCCACAATGGCCCTATTTATGACACACACGAGCAACTGTCCAATCCGGAACAAATTCACACAGTCCACAACCAAAGAATTAGAGCTCCTTCAAGCATAAACTCTCACATTAGCGATAGTACCAGAATCTCCATACTTGGTTTCAATCCTTAACAATCAGGTGGCTAACATGTCACACTTATACAAATCTCCCTCTGGGGCACGCTTTCACGACCATCCGCACCAGGTACCAAAGTTTGCACCTCCATACCACCAATCGTACTAATTCTGTAAAGCACATCAAGAATCCGTAAATCAATACACAAAGCCTCTTACACATGACACCGTTCTCAGGTAACACTAAAGCAAATGCCAGCTTACTCTGAACCTCTAAAGTCTTCCCCAACTCCTCCGAGCTCGTGACAATCTTATCAACACCAAACCTCGACCTTGGTCCTCAACTTCCAAATTTCTATACTGCCAGCCGCATTTACCATGCCGCTACACGGGAGTACAAGAATTCATCATAACCCCTAAAATACTAGTATAATAAACACTTCATTGGCTAGAAACCTTTCACTTAATTCATTTCAGAAGAACCATTGGAACACGTAACTGAATTCCCATAACCGCAGAAAATTCAAACCTCAAGTTGTGGTCTAAACTGCCATAACTCTTCCAGGATCCATTTACAAATAACAAGGCCATTTGAATCAAATACCTCCCAAATCAATCAAATCATGGTGGTTGTCAAGCCCACACGTACAACCACAAACCACCTATATACCTTAACACGTTGAAGGAACTGATCATTGCCACAATCATGCTAGTTTAAACCATGACTAACCGACCCAACTTCTTTCAATTTACTCTTGACTTACCTTAGAAATAATAATAATAATACTAATAGCTCAATTCAAAAACATAAAGAACTCAATCTGCACTCATCCCGAGTGACCTGAATCACGAGACCACATTGTCTCAATAGCCATGAACCATCTCATATCTTCCTCAAGCGCACAACCATCTCATTCCAAAATAAAATCCGTAGACCTAGTCATTGTCCACCATGATTCCCAAATTTCTCTAAATGTTTCTCAAGGCATGTGGTTATCCTACCAAATAATCATATGCTACTCTGCCACTCCTACTTCGGTTAAACCATCTCCTTTAAGCAACTTCTCGACCTCTGCTTTTTATACTTGACCTGCTGCCTCAAATCAAAATCCATCTATGTAGCACCTGAACTAATAACTCGCTACCAACTCTAAGTCTCATCGAAGATCATCTTTCTCGAGCCATCAGCATTAGAAATACCAATTCGATTCTCAAATCGCTACACATCGCCATCTCTAACAACCGCTTCTCAGGCTCCATTTCACGACACTCTGCCCCGAAAGGAAATAAAAAATGACCATAACACCGGTGAGCCTTAATGTGTTCAAACAAGGACGGCGGCACCATATCACAAATGGTAATTCCACCACGCTCGAAAATATCAAGTCTCGTTACTCCATCAACCAAAGCTTAAACACCCATAGTTTAATTGTCTTTTCTCTACTGGAATTAAATGTCGAACCTCTACATCATGGACTGATAAATCCTTCTTTCGAGTCATTCACTGCCTCGACACATAAACAAGCACCCTACCATTACACCAACATTATGGGATAACAACGCATGGACATCATAATAATCTGTGCATAGCCTCGAAACCATAGGAAATACATATACTGGTCTGAAATGACAGAACACCCTTCCGCAAGGCGACGATAATATCCTACCCGAAAACGCAGGGAGAAACATCCTGCACCATGTCTGCAGTTCCACTACAACTCCTCGAACCCCAATTGATAACAAGCGCTCCACGTCGCATAAGATTGAGTAGGAAGGAAATAAAGGCATAAGCTTCAATGGAATCAGATCGCACGAAGAGGAATTAAGAAGGGAAGTGCTCCTAACAGCCTTGTAGCCTCTCGAATATATGTACATACACTGCCATACCGATCCGCAAGACTCTAGTAGATTTGCTCATGACTCGTGAGACCCAAGTGAACCTAGAGCTCTTATACCAAGTTGTCATGACCCAAAAACTACTATAGGCCGTGATGGCGCTCAACGTCGTTGTTAGGCAAGCCAACAGTTAACTATTACGTTACTTGTTCATTTTATCACTTTCAAAATCATAAATTTTATTAAGTAAGAAAATTTACACCTTTAAAATCACGGGTACATACATAATTAGTGTTGCATAAAAATAAAAGGGTGATAATAATATGTGAATCCGTAAGCATCAACTAGAATATCCCTAAAATCCGGTGCCACAAGTGCATGAGCATTCACTAAGGAGTAAAGTAATAATACAATATATGTCCAGAATGTAAATAAGACAGGACAAAATAAATATTACGACGGAGACTCCGTGGGCTGTGATACGTAGCCTGGAATGTAGCTCAAGACTCCGTGGGTTCCTCAACAGTTGCGCCTACATGCCCAGATGACCACCAAATGAACATGTCAGATCCTGCACATTTAGTGCAGAAGTGCAGCATGAGTACGAAAATCAAAGCATATCCAGTAAGTATCTAGCCTAACCCCAGAGAGGTAGTGACGAGGGGTCGACATTGACACTTACTAGAGGTCCAATAAAGCAATATGATAAATAATAAGCAGATATGAAGCACACCAGCAATGATGGGGTAAAACTGTAAGTTACATAATCTTCCATAAATTTCTCTTAAAGATATAAATTTCCTAGTCTCGTATTCTATCTCAATAGCTCATATGTATCAAGTGTCAGTATCAAACGGATAAGGTATACCATGTAAAATTTCAGGCATCAGTGGAAGGATAATCTAGTGAATATTCGGACGGCAAGTGATATAACACACGATTATGCTGAGGTCGTACGGCCCAATCCAGAATAATATATACACTGCCGAGGGTTGACTAGCACGAACCATAGATGCATCTATTATACTGTCGAGGCATTCGGCCTGCTCCACAAGAAAGGAAGGAACTTGTCAAATTACGAGACACATGCTTACAATATAGTATGTGAGCATAAAGTGAATATAACCTCTACCGTTTCTCAAATAACTTTCCAACAACTTAAGGTGATAAGGCTCGACCTAATATATATATGTATTTCTAAATCAATTTTATTTATAAATTTAATTATTAAGCCAACAGAATAAGTTCAAATAATTCAAATAATACATGATAAAGTCCTAAGTCTACCCGAACATGAACATGCTTTAGCTACGTACGGACTCTCATCACCTCGTGCATATGTAGCACGCACAACTAGTAGCACATAACAATTATATCACCTTGCTCTGAAGTTCCATAACCGGCTTAAACACCTCTATAACACCTCAACGCAAAGCCAAACGTCCCGAAACTAATCAAACAACATGCAAATCAATCAAAATATACTTCAATGCTTACAATTTAAAAATTTATAATTATTCTCAACTTCGCTCAAAAACTCAATAAAGTCAACCCTCATACCCATGTGCCCGGATTCCAAAACTTTTTGAAGATGAACATTACTCATAATATCATAAACTCAAATATGTAATTTATCCCTAATCCCATGTCCAATTTCGTGGTAAGAATCCAAAATATAAATTCTAGATGTTTTTCAAAATCTCACAATTTCCACCAATTTTCAATGTTCAAATCCATGTACAATTCATGTATTGTTCATGTATTTAACTCACAATATATAGAAGTCACTTACCTAGTGATGGACGACAAAAAATCTCCTTCAAAATCACCCCAAGCTCGGCTACCATGGAAGATTTGAGATAAAATGAGCAAAAATCTATTTTTGCAATTTTATACACTGCCCAGACGATGTTCATCGGGAACGCGGAAATCCCCAAGAATTCAGGAAGCACATCCATCTTCATCTCCAAAACTCCTATACACGAACGCGATAAAGGGCACGTGAACGCGAAGCTTTACCAGCCTGCCGGCCAGCTTCTTCATCGCGAACATCGAATCGCGAATGTAGAGTCTTGCTCCCCAAATTTTCGCGAATGCGTGACCACAGTCGCGAAGATGTATTAGGACCTAAGGCAGTATTATTGGTGGAGGAGGATGAAGAAGAACATAGTGGAGTATGTAGCTCGGTGCATACATTTTTAGCAGGTGAAGTATGAGCATCAACGACCAGGTGAATTGCTTCAGAAACTAGAGATTCTAGAGTGGAAATAGGAGCAGATTACTATAGATTTTGTTGTTGGGCTCCCACGGACTCCGAAGAAGTTCGATGTAGTTTGGGTGATTGAAGATAGGTTGACCAAGTCTTCTCATTTCATTCTAGTGGTGACTACTTATTCTTCTGAGCAGCTGGCTTGAGTTAATATTCGCGAGATTGCCAGTGACATGTCGGCACCCATTATCTCTGACCGTGGTACGCAGTTTACATCATGGTTCTGGAGGGCCATACAACATGAGTTAGGTACTTGAGTTGGGTAGAGCACATCATTTCACCCTCAGACGGACGGACAGTCCGAGCGCACTATCTAGATATTAGAGGATATGCTTCGTGGGTATGTGATAAAGTTTGGAGGTTCTTGGGATCAATTCTTGTCGCTCGTAGGATTTGCCTACAACAACAGTTATCATTCGAGCATTCAAATGGCCCCGTATGAGGCTTTGTATGATAGGTGGTGCCGGTCTCTGGTGGGTTGGTTTGAGCTAGGTGAGGCTAGGCTATTGGGTACAGACTTGGTTCAGGATGCTTTGGAAATGGTTAAATTGATTCAGGATCGACTTCATATAGCCTGAACTAGACAGAAGAGTTATGCGGATCAGAAGGTTCGCGACGTTGCATTCATGGTTGGGGAGCGGGTCTTGCTCTGGGTTTCGCCCATGAAGGGTGTTATGAGGTTCAGGAAGAAGGTCAAGCTGAGCCCTTAGTATATTGGACCTTTTGAGATTCTTGAGAAGATTGGGGAGGTGGCCTACAAGTTATCACTACCACCTAGTCTAGTCGTAGTTCATCCAGTGTTACATATTTCTATGCTCTAGAAGTATCACGGCGATCCATCTCATGTGTTTGATTTTAACTCAGTCCAGTTGGACAAGGATTTGTCTTATGTTGAGGAGCCGGTGGCCATTTTGGACACGCAGGTTCGAAAGTTGATGTCAAAGAGTATTCCTTCAGCAAAGGTTTAGTGGAAGGGCCAGACAGTTGAAGAGGCGACTTGGGAGACTGAGCATGATATGCGTAGATGTTATCCTCATCTTTTCACCACTTCATGTATGTCTCTATACTCATTCGAGGACGAATATTTATTTTAAGAGGGGGAGGATGTAATGACCCGACCGGTCATTTTGAGTATTTTAGCCCCGATCCCCTAGTTTATGCTTCCTCTATGTTATATTATGGTTACGTGACTCGCCAGGGTGTTTGGTTTTAGTTTCAGAGTGAAATGGGTCATATAGTCCCTAAGTTGGAAGTTTAAGTTATAAAAGTTGACCATAGATGGACTTGTGTGAAGATGACTTCGGAATGTAGTTGTGACAGTTCCAATAGCTCCGTAGGGTGATTTTGGTCGTAGAAGCATGTCTGGATGTTTATTTGGAGGTATGTAGGCCGTTTCGGCCTTAATTGGCGAAAGTTGAAAAGTTGGAGAATTTGGAAAGTTTGACTGGGAGTGGATTTTATTGATATCGGGGTCGGATCTCGATTCTAGAAGTTTGAATAGGTCTGTCATGTCAATTATGACTTGTGTGCAAAATTTGGTATCAATTGGAGTTGTTTTGGTATGAATCAACATTGGTTCGAATTTGGAAGTTCACAGTTCATAGACTTGATATGATTTTTGGCCTTGAGTAGGTCTGTTATGTGTTTTAGAATTAGTTGGTATATTTGGACAGGGTCTCGATGGCCCCAGGTGTGAATCAGATCATTTTTGGACTTAGTGATTTGCTGAAGTGCTGGGTTGGTTCTGGTGTCTTTGTACCTGCAGAGGGATTGGCCGCAGGTGTGGGCTCGCAAATGCGAGCCACTGGTCGCAGAAGTGGATTTGTCTAGCCCAGATAGGATCACATGTATGATCATTTGTACATAGAAGCAGACTTGCGGATGTGGAAACTTCCTTCGCAGAAGCAGAACTTGGGGAAACAACCTTGGGCTTGACAGCAGATGCGGTCGATTCTGCGTAGAAGCGAGCTCATAGATGCGAGCTATTATTCGCAGAAGTGGAACCCCTAGAATTAAGTTTGGACCGCACCTGTGATGGTTTTTCCGTATGTGCGGCATCGCAGATGCGACAAAGGACCCACAGATACGGTATAACTGGGCAGAAAAATGAATTTTCGAGGGTTTTGCTTCATTTTGCATTTTGGGATTTTGGGAGCTGGACTTGAGGCAACATTTCGAGAGTTGGTCAAAGAAATTATCGGGGTAAGGATTCTTGACTCGTTTTTGATTATTTCCTATGAATCTACTGTTAATTACATCTTCTAATTAGTGTTTTGGAGTTTGAAATTGGAAAAAGGTGTAGAAGTTCTTAGACTAAGTTTTTGGGTTTTGAAAAGAAAAATGAGGTCAGATTTGGATAATTCTTATATGGTTGGGCTCGGCATCGAATGGGTGTTCGGATTTTATAATTTTGGCCGGGTTCCGAAATGCGGGTCCGAGTCGACTTTTTGGGACGATTTTTAATTCTTTGCTAAGATCATAATTTTATTATTTAAATTAGTTTCCTATAGTTATATTTATAGTATGAAATGTTGGCTAGATTTGAGCCGTTCGTAGTTGGAAAATTAAGGGAAAAGCCTTCTAGTTGATTGATTTAGCGTGGCTTGAGGTAACTGACTTATCTAACCTTGTGTGGGGGAAATTTCCCTTAGGATTTGGTATTGTTGTGATGATTGTGAAATGTTAAAGTCGTGTGCGCGAGGTGACGAGTGCGTACATGGGATAAATGTGAAATTTTCTGATTTTTGCTATGTTGTTTCCTTCTATTCTTTAATTGAGTTACTTTAATATGTTATAGGCATCATGTTTAGTCTAATTTCACATGTCTACTTATTGTATCTCTTATTTGTAAATTGCCCTACATGTTTAGTTGAATTACTTCTTTCTTTTATTCCATATTCATTGTTTAACTGTTGAACCCTTACTTGAAATTTCTATTCTTGGAGTATTGTGCTATTGAGTTTGGTATTGAGTTGTAAAGTTAGTGGTTTCTATTGAGGCAAAGTGTAAGTTGTGAAATATCATTTTATTGAGTTGTTATGTTTTGGCATTCGTGTTATTGTTGAGAGGATTGTTTGGTTGTTTGCACGAGGTTTCTACCGTGTTGTTGTTACTATTTGTATATGGTTTCTATCGTGTCATTGTTACTATTAATACACATGCGATGGTATAAGGTTTGGGTATTGAAACGCATGCGGTGAGATAAGGTAGGCTTGATACGCATGGTTAGTAGGGGAACTACTAGAAGCCATGCGGTGTGATAAGGTGGGCTAAAATGCGCGGTGCTATTTCGGGAAAATAATTTTCAAAACTAAATGTAAGGCTCCCGCGGCGATATAAGGAAAGATAGTGAGTTACTTTTATAATTTGGGACTACGAGGCGATACCTCAGTAGGGCCCCTTGTTGATCTGCTCAATTTGCTATGTTTGTTTGGTTGCTATTTTCTTAACATGAAAAATCCTTATTTTACTTTCGTGTTGTATTAACTGCCTTGATTTCGTGTTTGTTAACTTTTTGTAAATTATTTATTGTTTTACTTCTTTGCCATTATCATTATATCATTATATCTTCTGTTTTGTTTCTTAATATCTCTAGTAAGGCCTTGATCTGGCCTCGTTACTATCCTACCGAGGTTAGACTTGGCACCTACTAGGTATCATTGTGGTGTACTCATACTACACTTCTGCACATGTTTTGTGCAGATCTAGGTACATCTTATCAGTCCTGGTATTAGCGAGCTAACTTACTTCGTTTGGAGACTTCAAGGTACACTTGCCCGCGTCCACAAGCCTCGGATTCCCCTTCTACTATGTTCTTCCTTGTTTCTTTACATTTTTATAGACACCGATGTATAGGATTGTTCGGTACTGTATCTAGAGCTTGTGACTTATATCTCACTAAGTTTTGAGAATTGTACGTATTGGGCTTACAATTTTATTTACGATATTGTTGGAGTTTTGAAATTCTAAGCTTTTATTTACTATTCCCCACATGTTGATTAGACCTACCTAGTCTTAGAGACTAGGTGTCGTCACGACATCGTACGGAGGAAAATCAGGGTCATGACAGCTTTAGAAGCTGCTCTCAGTAAATTATTTATTGTTTCTGCTTAAGAGTTATTGTTAAATGACTTTCTTAAGTGTGGTAAAACTTAAACAACACTTATCGGACCGGAAGTAATATCGAATTGTAAAATTGTTTACACAAAATAGAAAAATCAACAAATATCATATTTCCTTCATTTTCGTTCATATGATACGCTATTCATTTTGAGACATTCTAAATTATTTGACATAATTCCATTTTCATGCTACCTTCACAAATTACATGAATTAAAATTTATTAATAGCTCTTCAACTTTTAAACTTTGATTTGATGTTTTCCTATCAATCAATTTATCAATTATTAATTTAATTTCTCTTCACTATCACTAATATACACCCCTCCCAAGTATTAGTCTTTTAGCAAACTAAATTTCTTCAAATAATATTTATTGTTTTTAAAAATTAAGAAGTCATTGATTGTTCTTTTTTCATATCTATCATTATTGGTCTAATTAGTGAATACTAGATGTTAATTAATTATAATGTTCAAATGACAAATAAAGGGTAACATAAACAAATACTCGTATTATTAAAACTATTAATATCTATGTAAGTTAAAAGGATGTGCAAAACCTTAAAAGATTTAAATATGAATAAAAATAGTAAATATATCAAATTATCATTTTAAGCTTCGTGTTCAGATACCGCCAATCAAACACGGTATAAATTTAATATCACATCTTATCTCACCTTATCCCTCGTACCGAACAACCTCTAAATACATATCCAATAAGGAAGTTGGACTTTTCACTACCCCCTTCCTATTTTTTAAGGAAGTTGCAGCTAATTCCATTGATAGTGGCGGAGTTAGAATTTTTATTAAGGCGGTTAAAATATAAAGAAGTAAATCCACGAATAAGTCAAGGGGAGGCAATATATGATATATATACATAAAAATTAAATTTTTACTTAATTATACAGTGTAACTTTTCGACGAAGGATTGTCAATTGACACCATGCATGTGGCTCGCTCCGCCACTGCCCCTCGAGTGATACTAATAATAATTTTTGAAAAAATGTGATTGCAGCCTTTTTCATTGAAAATTATCTAAAACACATAGTTCTGAAATACATGTTCAATGAGGATTATCAATAGTATAGATCGCAGGAAAACCGACCTAGGGATAAAATCTCAAATATGCAGTATCTTGTGAAATCCTGTCTGTTTCGCTCGAAGAAAAAACACAATAATTAAAATGAATCATTTCAGTATAAACATAAAAATTAGCAGACAACGTCTACATGATATTTAATATGTTGCGCTGACTTTCCAAAATATTGATGTACCCGTATCGGATCATCCAAAAATACACAACTTTTGAAGAATCTGACATGCACCCGACGACATTTTCGGAGAGTCCGAGCAATATAGAGAGACGGTTCAATAATTTTCTTTTTATATTTATTGGTATTGAAGAAATTAATGCAGACAAGATTTGATACTGCTTCGTCTGTTAGTTACAGATTCTTTACAGAAAACATGAAGAAAGTACGTACATTGAACTAAGACTGTAGCAATCATCTCTTTAATTTAAAATGGAAAAAAGCAAAGTGAACTGGAAAAATTTGATTGTTGTAATGGATGAAGCTTCTAGGAATAGGATTTTCTCCTTATTGATTTATTAATTTTATTAAATATGATTTTTTGGGCCCGTCTTAATTAATTGATTGGATTGTGGTAGAGTACTTCACAGTTCATATTTCTACGTAGATGTAGTTGACTATTCTATGGGGGAAAATAAGAACTACACCTTTCAATAAATTCATATACGTCCTTCTAAGAACAGATTGTTACGCGATTATTTACTCATTCGTCCCTAGAAATTCTGCTTTCCACGTGCATACATGGGTTAAGCATGTCGCCAATGTTCTATTAACTATAGCTTCTTTGTTCATAGACAAACCGAATCTAAAATAATAGTATCTTATAAACTTAATCATATGCATAGCCTAGTAAAGTTTTGTTCATGAAAATTTGGAGCAGAAAAATCATGAAATGAATTAACAAACATATTAATAATAAAACAATATGCTCAGTACAACTCTCTAATTCCCTTAATTTTTCTTTCTAAATTCTCTATAATTCAAGGGTTAGAATAGTATGTATCTCAAACCAAGGGTGAAATGACGTATTAGGTCTCCAGAAAAGTCATGCATCACTTTGGCACTAGAGGTTAATCTCGAGGAAAAACTCTATTGATCACTCTTTCCTTGCTGAAGAGGTATGAAGTGCACATTGATCTCTCCACGTGTGAATGCTTTTATGAAGTTTTAAATGACCTAAATAAAAAAATTGATAGAAACTAAGAGTCCATCAAATGAAAGAATATAAAATTTGGATTTGCAAATGTTAGGAAAATGAAATCCCTTGCCTCATCTTGATAATGTGTATGTGGGGTCATCAAGGATGATGTAATAAAGTGTCCTTTAGTTTGGCCTTAGCAAGTTAGAGCTGTGCGGTTGTACAACTGTCAGACGGTACAGTGTAACATCTTTTACAACTGTAGAGTTGACTGCACGACAACCAAGAGAATTGATCCCTATTTGTTCCCTATATTGTTCCCTTATCTCATTTTATTGAGAATTAACCAGACATCTGACTAGTTACTCTGAACGCAAGGGAACTAATTGTATCAGGTTATTCATCTGGTTCTCTCATGAAGTTTGACAAATCATCAAAACAAAGACGTATAACTTATCAATTTTTCCCTTTTTGATTATGACAAACCCAGAATTGATATTTTCCACTGAGAATCAGATTCCTTACATGTAATGATCATATTTGGTCCATATCTGGTTCCTCAAGAACGTTTGAAAATCATCAAAACACGAAATAGCGTAACTTAGAGCAATTTTCCTCTTTTTGATGATGACAAAACCAAAATTGATGTCCCCTCTGAGAACAGATTCCTCACAAGTTTTCCTACGGATCAGACCTATAATCAACATATTAACAACAATGTTCCCTCTGCGAAGAAGCGCTGTCTTTCATGCACAATACAACATATCAATTTGATTATGTTCCTCCCCCTTTTTGACACTTATGTATCTTCCCCCTTTTGGCATCATTGAAAAGAATAACAGAAGAAGCACAATAAAAAAGAAGTCCAGCAATATTAACTCATGCCACTTGGGCAACACAACATACACAATAACAAGAACAACAATTGAATGTGATTGCACAAACTAGAGTGATTGTCCATAGTAGAGTAATTATAACAAAAGCACAGTAGTTTCAACAATACAGACTATGACAATTTAAACAACTAAAGTACCAATGTCATCAAACACATAAGTCAAAAGAAGATAGAAATTCGAGAGAATTTGGAAGTAGTGAAAGACGTGGATCACTGGGCAGGAAGAAAAGTAAGGGGCTAAGGTTTGGATGAACTTGTCCATTCGTTCATTCACAATCTTTTGATCAATGATCATTTGCTTTCTCAGGTCCTCCACCTGTTTCCTCGATCTTTCATTCTCACTCTTCAACTTAGCATTCTATTCTGTCAAGAGTCCATGGGGACCTGGTTCTCTACCTATCTGAGCAGGCTGAACCATCAATCAAATCACCAAGAATCTCTCTAAGCTTCTTCTTATCAAGAACAAACTCAGTCCCATGCACATATAACATCAGAGTATCACATACAACATAGAAGTTTTTTTACTTCTTCTTCTTCTTCTTCTTCATAAACGTTGGGACTTGGGGGAACAAATAAGTGATTCTATTTTTGAACTCAGCATTGTCAAGAAGTTCCTCTATTTTTCAGCAATATCAGAGTCAAACACTCTGCCCAACAATACATTTTGAGACTTCATAGTCTTTTTCCTTTCCAACTCCGATAACTCAACCTTTTGCTTTTTTAAGGAACCAGGCTCCTTACTCATACTATCCTTTCGTTTCTTAAGTGATCAGGACTCCTTCTTCTCTTTCACAATCTATTCACCCTTATCATTTGTTGCATCTTTCTCATCTGACTTTCTTTTCTCCATTTTGCTCTGCTTTGAGTTCTTTCTTACAAGTGGAGATTTTTTACTATATTATTCTCATCCTCCACATACACCACATCATCAAGAGATGCCACTTCATCACCAATCAGCATACTTTTCACCAATTCTTTTTACTGGATCAAAAATTCATTTAAACACAGAGCCAAAAATAAATGCCATTATCAGAATTAATATCCTGAGACGGACTAGAGGGATCAGGTCCTTCATTCAGTTCCCATTTTTCCAGCATATTCACCAATTCCTCCATCCTTCAAGACTTCTACAAACCCAACAACAATTTCAGCCTCACTCTCTAAAATATTAGATCTACCTTATTCCCTTTCAATTAAAGTTCCATAAAAATATATCAAAGACTTTTTGGAGTTTTGATTCAGATGGATTAGGATTTTAGAAGATGACGGAGTTGGGTTCACTTCTGGCATATTTGGAGAGAAGGATTCTTTTTGGGATAAGGTTAATTTTGGTTTTGAATAAAATAATAAAATTTGGTTGGGTGTGAGGGAAGGAAATATTTTTTTGGGGAAACGGGTCAGTTCAGAAAAGGTTTAACATTTTGGTCTTTAAAAATTAGGAGAGATACGGGAATAAATTAATTACATGACACTTCAATGGTTTAAAAAGGCATATAAATATTTAAGAGACTAATAACCCGAGTCACAGGAACTAGGTTCCTTGACGGTTTATGAAAATCTGAGCAAAAACTTCTAGAAGTACAGTGTTACGCTTACTTGCTTTTTCCTGAAACTTCCATGTGTGTATACATGTAACAATATAGATTTGAGTTAGATGGTGCCAAAAACACTATTTAGCATTATACCTTTCCTTGTTAACATAACCAATCATCGAGGGACCAGGTCTTTAGTAGAGCTCCCCAACTCCAGATGATTTCTTTTAAAATATTCCCTGCTCAGCACCTTGGTGAATATATCTTCTATCTAGTCCTCCCTCTTCCAGAACTTCATACAAATCAGACCCTTTTCAACATTATCCCTCAAAACGTGATGTCGCACATCAATGTGCTTTGTCCTCTTATGTTGTACCAGATTCAAGCTGTAAATACACCAAAGTCTTCAAGATGTTGCTTGATCTATAGTAGTTGAGCACAACAAGAAGCAACAACCACGTATTTAGCTTCAGCAGTAGAAAGAGCCACAAAGTTTGGTTCTTTGTACCCCATGAGATCAAGCATGACCCCATAAAATGTGTCATTCGAGATGTGCTCTTCCTATCCACCAGATATCCAACCAAGTCAAAATTGTCTCTTGAAAAATAGACGAGTACCAAGTCCTGTGTTCCTTTAGGATACCTCAACATTCCTTTGGCAACCTTCAAGTGAGATTGTTTTGTGCCAGGTTCCAATCACTATTCTGTCTGAATGCCTAGGGACAAGGTGCCACACTTTGTTCTTCTCAAATTGATGGAGTTCTTCTTGTATAGTAGCTATCCAATTAGCATTTTTCAATGCTTCTTTGATATTCTTAGGCTCGATTTGAGACAAGAAAGCTGAGAGGGCAAACATGTTCCTTGCCTTAGATCTAGGTTGAATACTAGAGTCTAAGGTTATGATTACATTTTGAAGGGGATTTTAACTCTTTTGCTTCTAGTTAGATACTTGAACTTCAGGATTTGAAGGACCATGTATTGACATCAACAGAATTAGGACTTTCACTCATTTATTCTGTATCAGGAGTACCTAATGCAACATCAACAACCGTATGTTCAGGTTCAGTCGAGGTGATAGAGGGACCAGGTTCCTTTGTGCCTTTTGAAGATTCTGCCGCATCTTTTTCATCGTTCTTCTTGACTTGACTCATCAAATAAGTCTTTCTATTGGCAATATCGATGGCTTCTCCAAGAACCTTTGAGAAATCTCCATCTTCATCTTCTTTGTTATGTGACCCTTTGCCACTATTGTTGAGAACAAGACATTTCTATCCAAAGGCTCTCAAGTAAGTCAGCTTGGGTTTTCTCCCATTGAGTAGTTCATAGAGAGTCTTCTCAAGAAGGGACCTGATCATACACCTGTTAATCAAGTAACAGGAAGTATTGACTGCTTCAACCCACGAACCAGGTCCTCTATGACCAACTTGTTTAGTAAAGAAAGACTCGCATGCCACATTCGTCTGTGCCATAACTCATCATCATCATCAATGGCACTTAGGCATGTTAGATCACCACCATCCAGTGAGTCAAGATTTGGAACATAGATGTTCTTGAACCTTTTGGCTATCAACACTACTTCACCAGTGAAAACTTTAGACAAGAACTTCAATTCATTTCCCTTGTCACAGATTTGAGACACACTCAACAAGCTATATTTCAAGCCATTCACATAATACACATTTTCAATTACATGAGAGCGTGTTTTGCCAATTTTGACAACACCAAGAATATAACCCTTTTTTCCGTTTTCAAAGGACACTCTCTCACCTTGGAAGACCTAGAGTGAGAAGAAATTATCCATTATTTAAGTCATATTCTTAGAGAAGCCGCTATCCATGTATCATTTTTTGACTACTACCTATCACTCCAGCCTGCACATAAAATCACTGAGTAGATTTAGGAACACATGCCAGATTGGGTCATTTATAATGATAGAATGGGTGGATCAACCTTCTTTTTGCCTATTCAGACAATATATATTTTCCTATTACAGGACCATGTTCCTCAATAGTATGCTTATTTTCAATAAAAACTTTGTTTTTCTGTAGAGACTGAATTTAAGCTTTACAAGAGTCCTTGTAATAACTAGTTTGACCACAGTGAGTACATAGCCAATTATCAGTCATAGTTACATACTTACTATGGGAATTATAAGAGGTTTTATCCTTTTGTAACCTGATTCCTTGATTGTTTCCACCATTACTCTTGTACATAGACGTTATTACATCAGAGGATGGAGTCCATTTAAGTGACTTAACAAGATCATTTTTAACCCTTTTCAGATCCTCCTGAAGTTGTTTATTCTTTTCAAGCTCAACAACAAGACTTTTTTTAACATTCTTAAGCTCGCTCTCAAGCTCAAGTTGAGCTTCACTAGCCACTTCTTTACCCTTAGGGGTGTCCATCCATTTTTTCATTTGGTTTTTCAACAAGGTATTTTCTCTAGTTACTTCTTCCACTTGTTCCTTCAAGTCTACAGTGGAAACTATTATATCATCCCTCTCTTGTTCTATGTCACCAATTTATTCAATTAAAGTATTTTTTTCATTAATGAGGCTATGATAGGCATCAATCAAAACATATGCTAAGGATATCAATTTTTTCTTAGAGTAAGTTTTCAAATTTCGTTCAACATCAAGAAAACTTACCTCATCTTCCTTCTTATCCTCATCATTATCAGATTTGGCCATGAGTGCAAAGATTGATTCGTATTCTGAAGATCCATTGTCAACAACCATCATAGATGTATCTCCTTGGTCATCTTTACCTTCAAATTCACAGGAGGAATCTCCCCAGGCAGCCAAAGCTTGCTTCACTACGTTGTCAGCAACATCTATTCTTTTGAACTTCCTGTTATGGAACTGGCTCCTCTTAGCCGCCTTATCAGTGTTGGTTTTGTAGTAATCCTGCTTATGAACAGTACAGTCTTTAATGAATTGTCCAGACTTTTCACACTTATGACAACAATCATTTCATTTTAAAATCCTGATAGAACTTCCTTTCTTTGGAATCTCACCATTTTTTCGAATCACTTTTGGGAATCTTCGAGTGAGATACTCCATGTCAGATTCATCACTACTTGAGTCGTTGTTGGCAGCCTTGAGAACCAAGTTTTTTTCCTTCTTGGGCTCTCTTCTTTCAAGATCTTTCTTTCTCTTCTATCATAGGTTTTGAGATTTCCAATAAGTTCGTCAATAGTTAGCTTCTACAGATCGTTAGCTTCAGTGATAGCATTCTTTTTAATTTCCTAGGAACCTGGTAAAACACTGAGTTTGTTTCGAACTAGCTTGTTTCTTGGGATGACTTCTCCAAGGGAGTGAAGCTCATTAATAATGGAGGTCAAACGTGTATGCATGTCCTAAATATACTCATCCTCCTTCATCTTGATAAGCTCGTACTCAATATTAAGCATATAAATTTTTGACTTCTTAACCTGAGTAGTTCCCTCAGGGGCAGTTTGGAGAACTTCCTAGATCTCAGCAGATTGACAGGGTGAGATGCGATTGCCTTCATCTGGTCCGATGCCACAAACAAGAATCTTCTTTGCCCTGAAATTCTTCTCAATAGCCTTTCTATCAGCATTGCTATACTCTTTTCTTATTTTTGGGACTGTAACTGTTCCCTCACCAACAGTTTTTATGGGAACAAAAGATCCATCACAGATTACAGCCTATAACTCTGAGTCCTCAGCCATGATGAAAACATGCATTCTTGTTTTTCACATACTATAGTATTGGCCATTGAATCTTGGTGGTCTGTATGTTGATTGTCCTTCCTCAAAGTTTGGTGGAGCAGCCATGAGGATATTTGTAGGTGTTAACCTGTTAGAAAGAACCTACTCTAATATCAATTGTTAGAAACTAAGAGTCCATCAAACGGTATAGAGAACCACGTTCTCTATTAGTTCCAACAGTAAGCAATAGACTGTAAAATCAAACAGTATAGGGAACCAGGTTCTCTATCCGTTCCCACAGTAAATAGGCAGTAAATAAAGAACACGCGATATTTATGTGGAAAACTCCTTGCTCAAGGGATTAAAAACCACGACCTACCCTAGTAGGATTTCAACTCCACTAAACCGAGCAAACTTCAGATTATAACCCTTTTGAAATATAGAAATTAAACTCTTAATGCCTTACCCCTTACAATAACTCTATTGTAAGCCCTTTGTAATAACACTATTACAAAGCAACAACCCTTGACTAACTCTAGTCAAGAAACTAAACCAAACAGTGGTTTAAACCTGTCTTACAAAGACAATTATTGAAAGTGGTGTAGGATTACAAATGAAGAACAAAATAACAAACACTCAACAAACCTAAGGGCATAAGATATCTTCATATTTGGATCTGGTCCTTGAGGTTGCAGCAGCTTTGTTCTTGAGAGAAGTGGTGGCTAGAACTTGAGAGAATATAATTTTTGGATTTGCAACAACAACAAACAACAATAACAAACCAGTATAATTCCATTAGTGGGGTCTGGGGAGGGTAGTGTGTACACAGATTTTACCTCTACCCCGAGGTAGAGAGGTTGTTTCCGATAGACCCTTGACTCCCTCCCTCCAAGAACTCCCACCTCACTCTTGGGGTAACTCGAACTCACAACCTTTTGGTTGGAAGTGGAGGGTGTTCACCACTAGAGCAACCCACTCTTGTAATTTTTGGATTTGCAAGTGTTAGGAAAATAAAATTCCTTGCCTCATCTTCATAATATGTGTGTGTGAGGTCATTAAGGATGATGTAATAAAGTGTCTTTTAGTTTGGCCTTATAAAGCTATAACTGTGTTGTTGTACTGCTGCCAGACGGTACAATGCAACAACTTTTACAACTGATTTGTTCCCTCTAATGTTCCCTTATCTGATTTTATTGATAATTGAACCAGACATCTGACTAGCTACTCTGAATGCAAAAGAACTAATTGTATCAGTTTTTTTATCTGGTTCTCTCATGAAGTTTGTCAAATCATCAAAACAAAATACGCATAACTTATCAAAAAATATGTGCAACCTTTTATTTATAGTTATAGATATGGGTGGGCGTTCGGTACCTCGGTACGGTATTTAATAACTACGGTTAGGTATTTCGATATTCGGTATATCAATTGTACATACCAAATCGCCCAAGATTATGCCATGCCTATTGCCCAATGTCTCTTCTGACTTCTGTTGAGAATTCAATCACTCAAAGGCAAACTTAGAAAATAGAATTTCGATAACTACATAGAGTAAAAAATGATTTTTGGAGTGCAATGGCCTAGATTTAACAATTGCAACATTGGATCGTGAAAAGAAAATGTGAACATTGGAAAAAGACAGCAGGAGATTTATGCTCTAAGATGATATTGTTCTTTTGTCAGTAGCCTAAGAGAATCTGGCAAAGCTTTTCAAAGGAATGTAATGTTTGAAAAATCTAGCGACTCGAGCTAAAACTTTTCACTAGCTAAACCCCCAAAAATAATTATTCTTTAAATACTCAAAAATTGATTATTGTTAACATAAGAAAACTTCATGAAATATAACAGGTTGAAACTAACATAAAACCTGAAGAATGAAGAATGAAGAAATTGTGAACCTATTGAAGACTTGAAGATTGACGAATAAAGGTCAACAATGAGCAAACAAGTAGTCGCCGAGGAGAGGAGTCGCCATTGCCGAGGTCATGAGGTCGTCGTCGTCGTCTCTGCTATTGTAGTCGTGAATTAAAGCAGCAGTTAAGCAATATGTTTGAGAGAAATTAGGGTTAGAAAATAAAAAGGGGAAGGGGTAAGCAGAAGCTAAGTTTTGCCATCTGCTCTCTAAGTCTATAAGCCCTAAGGAACTAACTAAGGCCTAAGGGATTAGGGGTGTTGGGCTTAGGTTTATTCTTTATTGGGTTGAAAAATAAAAATAGAGGTGGACTTGGACTTAATATATTTCAGTATTTCGGTATACCGAAATATCAAAAACTCAATACCGAGTACCGAATTAAAATACCGAATAATACCGAAAAATCGGATACCAAAATACCAAATTAATTCAGTTCGGTTCGGAATTCAATTTTTCGAATTTTATGCCCACCCCTAGTTGTAGAGGATAAGGAGTCTGATTGTAAATGAACTATTAGTTTATAACGTAATAATTATAGTTTGCCTAATTACCATTGTATTCATTCTTGCAACAACGTGTATCAACTATATGCAGGGATGTAGACAACTAACGCGAATACAGAAATACAGAAAAAGATATTCTTATTGAGAGTCGAACTCAAGACCTCCGCTAACTAAACGGGCGCTCTAACCAACTGAGTTACGAGAGCTTATTGCTCTCTTGTTTTAGTTCAAAATAATTAATCTCTTATTTCATAGATTTGCTATAAAATTTAAATATAACTACGAATAGTAAATTTGCTGAAAGTATAGCTATGAATGGTAAAATACAGTATAAATATTTGATGCGGTGCATGATTTATCCTATTTTGTTCCCGATGAAATTAGACTTTTACCTAAATTCACTTATTTGAACTTAATATATAATGAAACTTTTATCTCCTATAGCAAACTATTACACCCTATTTATTATAAACCAAATTAAAAAATAAATATTATAAACCAATACAATTTCAAACTATTATTACTTATAGCTACCTTTTCTATTTTATAGCAAAATAGGTATTTATTTTATACCCTACCATTGAGGCGTGAAATACGCCAGTTATGTTCTTTCTCTCTCTCTTTCTTCTCTCTCTCTCTCTCTCTCTCAGCAAGATTCTCAATCCTCTCTCCCTCAAATCTCTCTCCTTTTTCCATCAAAGCAATCGTCGTAGCAGCCATTTTTGGTGGCGATGGTGGACTTTCTGAAACGAAGAGAATAGATCTGAAGCAAAGAGGGAGTAGGTGAATAGATCTGGACATGGCTACGGATTGAGCTTTTTGGAAATTTGAAGTAGAGTTGCTGGAGAAGATTTGAGGGTCGGGTTTTTGTTCGTCTTCATTTTTAGTTGTAATACAATACATACAGTATAATGCTTGGCCGGAAAATACCATCTCCGGCGAACTTTCTTCTCTTCTTTGCTATTTAGTCGCATACAATGATATAAATACATTGTATTCTGTACAAATATACTCAAATACATTGTATTTGAATATAAATACAAATATTTTAGCTTGTATTTATGTATTTAGAAGGTCTGTATTTTATTAATATAGCTGAATATCATTATTTTTGTGATTTTTTATTGTTTGAATACAGTCGAATTGAATACGGTGAATTGAATATAATATATAATAGTGAATAATTAATATCGGTGAATTGAATACAATGTATAAAGTCGAATTGAATAGAACGTCATACACCCTATTTATTAATTTTTTGTTGTTTGAATACAATTGAATTCAACATAGTGAAAGTGAATACAATTCAATATTGCGCTTTCCGTTATTAAATACACGTAATCACTATTTTTTAGGCGGATTACCTCATTGTATTTATAAATATATTCGTGCGAATATATGGAGTACAGAATTAAACAGGTGTAATCTCTGTTTTTAGGCGGATTACCTCACTGTATTTATAAATACAGTTGCGCGAATACATGGAATACAAATTTAAACAATTGTAATCCCTATTTTTTAGGTATTTATAAATATAGTCGTACGAATACATGGAATACAACACAATAGCAATGAAATTTTGTAGAATTAATTTTGTTGAGTTAAATTAGGAATGATTCACGTTAATTGATCCTCTTTCCGTTATTAAACAGTTGGACTCCCTACTTATTAGGCGAATTCTGCGACTGTATTCATGAATACAGTAGCGCGAATACAGTCCGATAGTAACAAAATATTAGTTATAGGAAGTGTGTGTGTGTGTGTGTGTGTGTGTGTGTGTGTAGTGATTTATGAAACTTTCTCATGTATAATTGTTGGTGGCTTGTACCAATATTTCATAAATTAAAAAATTGAGCCCAAAATTTTATGGATTTGATCCAATGAAATTAAGATGTCTACGGCCTTTGATTTTGATAGACTACAAACATGAAACATCCGATGGTAACTGGGCCTGATTGAGCTTTGTTCAATGGGATCTTTACATAAATAGCCAGTTGTATCTATTGTTTACTTTTTTTAGTCTTCGGACATAGATTATATACTGATTATATATAACTTATACATATACTATAAATAAATTATACATAATATCATACATCAGCCAGCTATTTTTAATTTAAGCGTCGGAGAATATATAATACCAATCTTGAGGAGGACACTATGTTGCGCTCATTCCTCGATCATCTGAGTGGATTTCTTCCTTGACACTAATAAATAAATTGCGAAGGCAGACACAACAAGGGTAAAATCAAATCCTTAGGCATACTCGTCCTTTTTTTCCCCATAGGTTTCGAAGACTTTGGACTATACGTTACTTAAGGCACATTAAATGAGAAGCATTTCCTATCATATATTTTTTATTCTCAAGACTCGAAATTAACACTTACTAAGGATAGAAAAATCCTATCTATTCCACTTAAAATCCTTGGCGATGTCATAATTGTTCTGTCATTGCAGTAAGAACCTTGATATGTGACTAGAAACCCAAAATTAAAAGTCAAGTCGACAAGCTGGCCCTATATCTGACCCCATTGTTGACATTATCACAACTTTGCACATACATGGTGCATCATAATCAAATGGTCAACTTTTCAGTAAATGCTTTTAGAAAACTCTGTATGTCAATATCACAATCACAACTAGAAACAAGAAAAAATAGGAGTCATCTATAGAAGAGTTGACATTAAATAGGATGCTATAAGTCCATGGTCGGCCCTTCCCTTTTAATGTCAGATTGTCGATGAATTTTTGGCTTAGATAATGTAGTTGGCTACTTTGTGATTCAGTGATATGGATTACTTAAAATATTTAGAATAGTTAACTTATATACATCGATAGTCTAAGGTCTCTACTGATCGTGTATGTTGTTGTCGTGTTGTTATTACACAAAAGTGCAAAATTCTTTATATAATATTAGGTCATTTTTACATGTTGTAGGAGATAATTTACCTTTAAGATTACGAATCTCATATTTTATGTAAGGTCATATGTAATCTGTTGTTTAGTTGCTCCATAGATATCTTTTGAATAACCTAATAGTGCAAAAATTTCTAGAAAATAAAATAAGGTACATGTTATAACAAATAAAGTTGGCAGGTGTAAAAACTTCTTTGTAGTGCCTGTATATATGAGTTAAAACTCTTTAGAATATTCGATTATTTCAAGGCGCCATATTTCCTTGTCTCAATCTTGAAAAAGAAATATTTAAAAAAATAATTAAAAAAAGATATATTTATTCAAATGGAGATCGGGGCTCATCCTATTCTCCTATTTTGTGCATTTGTGGTACCAATAGCCTATTTCATTTTCTAACCAATTGATTACCTGCAGTTTTCCCCCATAAATTAAAGGTACTTAGCCGTGCTCAAGCTGACGATGGCATTCCATTATAGTATAGAGTTTTATGGCCACAATTGATCTGTTAGTGAGAGGACTTTTTAAACTCTTACAATTTTTTAAAAATAACTCGTATGGGCCAAAAATTATCTTTGATACGACTAAACCGTATTAACATTAACAAGGCCTTCATGAGCTGTCACGTGTCACCAGTACGACTTCGATAAAGGCCTGTCCCAAGTCGAAGTGGTCTCTTAAAGGTGAAGGGCAGAGCCGATGAAGTTATTGAAGATCAAGGTCGAGGAGTCAGCGAAGATCAGGGTCGAAGTCGAGTACTCATCGTAGACAGAGTGAATAACGGCTAGTTTAAGGATATGACATTCACTTGTTAGAAAACACATTGACTTTCTTTATAGATTCTGGTTTTATTGCAAACATACAATATATACCGTTTTCCTAAGATTCTTACCTAACCTTTTCAATCGATCCAAGAACAATCTGAACGAATGCTCATCAATCATTCATCATTGTTAGAAGGAATATCCACAAATCTCACCCCTTTTCGGGTGACTTACACGTTCTTATTTACTTAAATACAATTTATTGCTATTTATTGTTATTTAATGCTATTAGGGGTGGGCATAGGTCGGTTCGGTTGTGAATATTATCGGTTTAGCATATCGGTTATCAATTTATAAATATGCTAAACCGATAACCGAACCAATAATATATCGGTTAATCGGTTATCGACCGTAATCTGTTCAGTTATCGATTTATCCGATAAGATAATTAAAAACATAGTGTATAATGCACATGGACTTAACTTCAATCACTGAAACTTGCATAATCAGATTCCAAAACATAATCAGTTAACATATCTTTTGGACATTAATATTGACTAAGATTTACTCTATTTTATTAAATCTAATTGGTTAAGCACAAATCTAAATTTTGGGTCAAACAAACTCATTAAGTGCCATTGAATTATAATGAAATACTAAAAATGATATTTTTCCATTTCTCGAGGGTCAATAAAGATAAAAACCGAAAGACGTTTAATCTATTTTCTCAACTTTTAGCGATACATCTCGAAGTACCATAGTTACTGTGACCCTCTTGCACAGATGAATGTATTGGAAAAATTTGGTCTCATCACGTGGCATGGCAAAATAGTGACACTTGGTGAGAGCGGTTCGGGATCCATAAGTACGAAGGCTAAAATCCAGATAACATAAAATCGTAGTTAGGGTTATCCATCTAAATTCGAAGCAAGAGCAACCAGAAAAACATGTACCTGGAACAGACTATACGCCTTCAGTGTCGAACTCTATTGCGCCTAGAACCTTCCGGAGATTATAGCCCCCATCTATTACACTATCATGGTTACCTCAAGCAAGAAACACGCCCTCCCACTAACCACTTACACAACGTATGGGCTAGAAACTCTGAATAGCCACATCCCACTTAGGCAATAAATACCTTACCTTACTCATTTGTAACACGCATTTGATTACATACATCACATTGGATTACTCGCTGTTTATTCTACATAGCCTTCTGCGAAGCTTTCATTTTGATTATTCATTTACCCAAAAAATTGGATAATAATTAAATTTATACGCGATTTTAAGGATACGTGATCCAATTTAATATTAAGCGAAAAATCAGGTTTAATACGGAAAATTAAATAAAAAAATAAATACAAATCATGCAGATTGAATAACTTAAGCCTCGTAGGATTAACTTTTTTTGAATTTAGGAGAGATATTTCCGGAATATTATTGAAGCCAAAACAATATGAACAAAGCTGAAAAGATAGTATGTTGTTCTTTTAAGTATGTAACAATGTCCTCCCTGAATTGTCATGTCCCCCTTCTATATATTGGGGGAGATCTTACTTGTAAGAAATTCTTTAATAAAAAACTTAACTCCTTGATTTTGTAGACCGTTGGTCCCTTTTTTGATTTAATCCCGTAATTTCTGTCATAATGCTTGGTTAATGACGAAAATCACGGATCCTTGTCGGATGAGTTGGCGAAACTTTTTCCCGAGACCGTTAGAAGCAGGATCGGGGATGCCTTCGGTAAACTCGAGGGAGAGTATGATGGTTTTGTCGAAACTAGACTAAGCAATATAGTATACCTAGTAGCTAATATTTTATTACTAGTAATTAATTTTGAAAACTTCGACAAAAAAAAGAGTTATTTACCTACTCCTGAATGGTATTAGATGGTGTTATTTATAGGCGGAGCCAGGATTTGAATTTTATGGGTTCGGGGTTCTAATCATTTTAAGCTATTGAGTTTTAAATTAATAATTTATACATATTTAATGAATTTTTTAAGACAAATACATGAATTGAAAATTGGACCAAAGCGATTGGGTTCGGCCGAACCCATACTCGATGGGCTAGCTCCACCCCCGGTGCTATTCGACTCCTTTTTATTTCATATTTATTCATTTTCTCATATCTGTACGAGAAAGAAGTATTTTGGTAATAACCTAATTAAATTGAAGTTTGAAAATATTCCATCAATAATCCGCTCCGAGCTCAAATTAATTGGAATCCATAGTTTAAATTTTTCGTATCTATTAAATTTAGATCTTCAGATTGAGCCACACACAATAGTTTATTAGTCCAATTTGTTGAGTTATTCCCTGACTGGGCTACTATATATATATATATATGGAAAACTCGATTAATTTTCAATCCAAAGTAGGTTTGTCGTCAAAGTACACATAGTTATCTGGCATGACTATTATTGGCGGCAGGGGCGGCTCAATAAAATTAAGAAAAATGATATTGTATAGCCGTTGTAAAAATAATAGTCGAAATAATATATAAAATTTATATATTTTTCGTATATATATACATTCTGTATGTTATATACAAAAACTATACAAGTTTTATATACTTTTTTGGCTATCAGATGTAAATAGTTTTTTGCGCGGGTTAAAAATGATAATACTCCATAGAATTAAAGGCCTAAAGCCAAACTTCGTTAAGAGGCATCAAGTTATTTTTTTTTTAAAGAATTTTTCTCATATTTATTATCTAACTCAACTAGATTAATTAATAATTTGGTCAGATCACTTTCCCATATTTTCTGATTCAGTTCTAATGTTTGTTTAAAATTTATTAAGAGCTCTTATTTGAGGTTGTATTCAAGTTTCATTTCTTCTCCTTTTTCGTGTTTGAGGTTTAAGTAACCCAATTTATATATGCATGTGAAGTAAAACTAATAAAATAAAAAGAAATTAAATTCTAAAATAGTTGAAAGAATGAAAAAAAGTCTGCAATTTAATTATTCAATGTCCTTCATCTCTTATTTGAGATAAATAGATAGCTTAGTATAGTTAATATTTTCTGGCAAAAAGAATTCCATAGTACTTACTATTAATAAAAACAAATGGAGTCTCAAATTGAGGGCTAATAGCATGTTTGGCCAATTTTCTCCAAATTCAAAAAACAAGTACTTTTTTCAAAGTTGATGTGTTTGCCGGACCTTTTAGAAGAAAAAATTATTTTTGAGCAGAAGCAGAAGCAGTTTTGGAGAAGCAGAAAAAAATATTTTCTATCCAAAAGCACTTTTTTGAAAAGCACTTTTGAAAAAAATACACTTAGAAAGTTATTTTTAAAAGTTTGGTCAAATACTAATTGCTGCTCAGAAGTATTTTTCAAATTAATTAGGCAAACATAAACTGATTCTCACTAAAAACACTTTAGAGAAAAAATATTTTTCAAAATAAGTTGATTTTTGTAGCTTGGCCAAACAGGTTATAAAGACATTGTTAAGGGCTTTCCCCATTAGTCGACATTGTTTGACAGAGCTATCTATACTATATTAAAAGCACGAAACCCTTTAGCGAAATATCATTCGTCTTTTTTACCATTTAAAAATATATTTTATTCTGGACAAAATAGTCATTTAATATTTTTATAATATTTAGGAGTTTTCAATCAATTAAATTTGTATTAAGTTTTCCTAATATTTAGGAGTTAGAAATTTAAGGGGGAAAAACTTTATTTTTAAATCTAAAATACAATCCTTCTTAAGTTAGAAAAAGCACATCCATAAAAAGAAAACCCTAGCAATTGGTGCTGATAATATCCACCGAGCACCCTAGCAATTTACATGTAAAAATCTCTTAAAGGATGACATCAAAAGACAGTTCACATTAGCGATTATTCTGTATTTTGAGTCAATCTTCTTGCACTTCCAACATGATTCCATAGGTACGTTATTTATATTTTTATTTATGCAAAGATAAGTGGCTTGATTCTCAACTTGGCATCAAGCCAAATTGTGTTATTTGACGCATTAGTCTATAAACTCGATTATTTAATATCTATTTTACTATGTTTCATGTGGTTTCTAGCCCTACATGCTAAATATATGATTTTAACAGATCTATCATTCTTAAATTTTCATTTGTGTTTCGATGCTGCTTTATTTATAGTTTTTATTTCATGGCTTTAGGAAATTAACTTTGAACAATTGAAGAACGTTAAGATAGAGAAATTGCTTTTCTATGGTGTACATGTTTGTACACGGGTCAAACCGAGCTCATGGTACATCCCGACCTCCGACAAGATAAGCCAGGCTAAAGACATGGTGGCAAGGGACCGAAATCGAGCCAAAGATCCCGCAGAGCCAGAATTCGGGGGCATGACGCCTGCCCTCGAGAATGTCGAGGTCATGATTCCGAAATCAGTCGAAGAACATTGTCGGACAATCAAGCATATCCAACAGTTTGCCGAAATATCCGTGACCCCGGATTCTGGCGAAGAACATTGTCGGACAATCAAGCATAGGCAACAGAAAGTCGAAATATCCGTGACCGCCCGAATATCACGGCGGGGATCTCGGCACGTATCGATAAGGAACAGACAGTTAGTTAATCAGAAGATTTTTTTTACCTTTTATAGAGTTGTACCTAAATTAGGACTCCCCTGCTATATAAAGGGGGTCTGATAATTCATGAAGGACATTGTAACACGCACTCAAAAGCAATATATTATTATTTTCTTTGTCACTAGATCTTGCTCCTTTTCATTGGTGTCGGTCGTGGTGAGCCCGGATCGAGGGTGAATATTTCACTAAGGCTATAACTATCTTCCTCGAGTAGTTTGAATCTATTTTACCTTTGTTTGTTCAATAGTTACTTAATTTATCTCTTTGTATCAAGTTAATCCGCGTATTCTTAAAAACACTTAATAATTTAATTATTATCCGATTTTAGGGTAAATAGTTTGGCGCCCACCGTGGAGCTAAGGATAATAGCGATGATTTGATATAAATTTTCGTAACACACCCTACTTCACTCTTGTTCTTTGAAGTGCCTTTGATTTCGAGTCTACTATAAAATATCAAACTCCTAATCTGTCCCTCTAAACACGGATGCTGAGTCTCGCCACCACAGCAAGAACAACAATATAGCGCCCGGTAACAAGGTGCCCCCCGCCGACCCCAACGGAATTTCGATCGCAGACCCGATCGGCGCCAGCTCACATGTGGCCATCAACACGAATTTGCCCACCGATCCTGAGAACAACATCCGCGACGAAGTCCGATCGGTAGCTCAAAATGCTCGTGACGGTGAGGGAGATGGGATCAGCTTGCGGGTGATCTTCGAAATGCTGCAGGTTAGCAAGCAGCGATAGCCCAACTGCAGAACCGAAGCCGCGCTCCCATTAAAGTTGAGCCTGAATCATCCCAGAAAAATACTCGCAAAAGTGAACCAGCCACATATAGGCCAAATGAAGTTGAACCCGGAACCAACCCCGAAATAATAAATATAATCGAGGAATTAAAACAACGGGTGGAAACGGGAGAAAAGAAAATCGAAGTTAACGACAAGAAGGTGGAGACTTACAACTCCAGGGTCGACCAAATCCCTGGAGCGCCACCGATATTGAAAGGCCTAGAATCCAAGAAGTTTGTTCAGAAACCCTTCCCTCCGAGCGCAGCCCTGAAGCCGATTCCTAAAAAGTTCTGCATGCTTGAAATTCCTAAGTACAACGGGATAACTGACCCAAATGAACATGTAACCTCATACACGTATACCATCAAGGGGAATAACTTAGAAGATGATGAGATCGAACCAGTCTTGCTGAAAGAATTCGGAGAGACCTGGTCAAAAGGAGCTATGATATGGTATCACAACCTACCTCCTAACTCTATTGACTCGTTTGATATGCTTGCAGATTCCTTCTTAAAATCACATGCCGGGGCTATCAAGGTCGAGACCAGGAGGTCGGACCTTTTCAAAGTGAAACAGAGGGATAATGAGATGCTCAGAGAATTCGTGTCCCATTTTCAGATGGAATGGATGGACTTTCCTCTGGTTGCGGATGATTGGGCCGTTCAGGCCTTCATTCAAAGACTTAATACTCGAAGTTTGTTGGCTTCGCAGCAGTTGAAGCAAAATCTAGTAGTAAGGAAGCACCAAGGTTATCATAGTACAACTTCAATGTCGATGTTGTTCTATTGTAACCGCCATCGGGCGCATTAGAGACACCAAGTGGACTCAATCTCTATAGTCTGATCCACCCAAAAGGATCCTAACCTAACGTACAAGTATCATGGCACTCACTGCCACATAATGGAGGAAGTAGCTTGGTTATTCAACAACGGACATCTCCGAGTGTTCCTGAGCGATCGAGCCAAGAATCATTTCAGGAATAGAGATTCTAATAAACAGATCGAGTAGGAGAAACCTCAGCACGTCATTAACATGATCATCAGTGGGGTCGACGTTCCCCAGGGGCCGATGCTGAAGCGCACCAAAGTATTCATCACAAGGGAAAAATGGACTCGGGATTACGTTCCGGAAGGAACCTTGTCTTTCAACGACGAGGACACTGAAGGGATCATGCAGCCCCACAACGATGCACTGGTAATATCTGTACTCATAAATACATCTCGAGTTAAGCGTGTGCTAATTGATCCTGGTAGCTCGGCTAACATCATCAGATCGAGGGTCGTAGAACAACTCGGTCTGCAAGATCTAATCGTGCCTGCAGTCCGAGTTCTAAACGAATTCAACATGGCGTGTGAAAACACTAAAAGGGAGATAACATTACCGGTGAATGTCATTGTGACCATCCAGGAAACCAAGTTCTATGTAATTGAATGAGATATGAGGTACAATGCTCTATTCGGGAGGCCATGGATCCACAACATGAAGGCAGTACCCTCGACTCTGCACCAAGTGTTGAAATTCCCGACCCTAGGAGGGATTAAAATGATCTACGAAGAATAACCAGCCATAAAGGAAATATTCGTGGTCGAAGAGGTGACCCCGATATCCAAACTAACAATAACAAAAGATTTGGGTTCGGTCATCAAGGGAGAAGACAAATAGCAATTACCAACACCGACACTGGCCCAACCGGAGAAGAAGGGGACCGATGGAGATGATGACTACAGGGTTCCTAGGCCTTTCATATCTCCCCATGATTCCAACACTACCAAATCAATGGTCGAGGAACTGGAACAAGTCGTACTGATCGAGCACTTGCCCGATGGAAAGGTATACCTAGGCACGGGGTTGCGTCCCGAGCTCAGGAAAAAACTTATTCAATTCCTTATAGCTAACGTAGATTTTTTTGCTTGGTACCACCTTGATATGACATGGATCCCGCCAGAAATAGCCACTCACAAGCTAAGCCTGGACCCCAAGTTCCACCCGATCAAGCAGAAGAGGAGACCCCAGTCCGAGGTCAAACATGCGTTCATCAAGGACGAGATATCTAAACTCCTTAAGATAGGGTCCATCCGGGAGTTTAAATACCCGGACTGGTTAGCAAACGTAGTAGTAGTCCCTAAAAAGGAAAACAAATTAAGAATGTGTGTGGACTATAAATATTTAAATAAGGCATGTCCCAAGGACTTTTTCCCTTTGCCCAACATCGATCGCATGATCGATGTGACGGTAAGCCACGAGATTTTCAGTTTTCTCGATACTTATTCCGGGTACAACCAAATTTGGATGGACCTGGACGATCAGGAAAAGACTTCCTTCATCACTAGGTACGGCACCTACTGCTATACGTATGCCATTCGGACTAAAAATGCTAGTGCCGCTTACCAACGCCTAGTAAATCAGATGTTCGAAGAACAAATAGGAAAATCAATAGAGGTTTACATTGACGATATGTTGGTTAAGTCCCTGCGAGCAAAGGACCATTTGAAACATTTGTAGGAAACCTTCAGCATATTGAAGAAATAAAATATGCAGTTGAACCCGAGGAAATGTGCATTCGAAGTCGTGTCCGAGAAATTCCTTGGGTTCTTGATATCCAACCGGGGAATTGAGATTAATCCCGATAAGATCAAGGTCATCGAATATATCACTGTTGTGGATAACGTCAAGGTCGTTCAAAGGTTAACCAGACGTATAGCCGCCCTGGGGCGATTTATCTCGAGGTCCTCCGACAAGTGCCACCATTTTTTCTCCCAGCTGAAGAAAAAGAATAACTTCCATGGACCCTGGAGTGCCAACGAGCCTTGGAGGAACTCAAGCGGTATCTCTCGAGCCCACCTCTGCTTCATACTCCGAAGACAGACGAACAACTATACTTGTACTTAGCAGTATCCGAGATAGTGGTAAGTGGAGTCCTCGTCCAGGAAGAGGAAGGTACGCAATTTTTAATCCATTATGTTAGCAGGACTCTAGGTGAGGCCGAAACTAGATACCCTCACCTAGAAAAACTGGCGCTTGCTTTGCTAAGCGCCTAAAGGAAGCTAAAACCGTACTTTCAATGTCACCCCATATGTGTTGTAACTACTTACCGATTGAGAAATATAATGCATAAACCCGAGCTCTCAGGACAAATGGCCAAATGGGCCATTGAGATCAGCGGGTATGACATCGAATATCGGCCCCGGACCGCCATCGAATACCCGAGGTCGAAAGAGAGTTGTTGTTGAACTTGGGGACTTCTTCGGGAATCTGGACCTTCTTTACGGAGGGTGCCTCGAACACAAAGGGGTCCGGACTTGGCATTGTATTGAAGCCACCAACAGGTAATGTAGTTAGACAATCTATTAGGATTGTAAAATTGAATAACAACGAGGCCGAGTATGAGGCCATGATTGTAGGTCTCAAACTGGCCAAAAGCTTGGGGCAAAGGTGATCGAAGCTAAGTGCGACTCCCTCCTTGTGGTGAACCAAGTTAATGGGACATTCAAAGTCAAAGAGGAATGAATGCAAAGATACCTGAATAAACTACAGGTAACGTTACATCGGTTCAAGGAGTGGACTCTACAACATGTACCTCGGGATCAAAATAGCGAGGCCGATGCTCTCGCTAACTTGGGATCGTCGGTCGACGACGATGAGTTCAACTCGAAGGCGGTCGTAGAACTCATGAGATCAGTAGTGGAAGAAGGCCACGCCGAGATAAACTCAACAAGCCTGACTTGGGACTAGAGAAACAAATATATAGAGTATCTAAAGACCGGAAAACTGCCCTTAGACCCTAAGGAATCAAGGACTCTGCATACGAAGGCAGCCCGGTTCAGCTTGTCCGAAGACGGTACCCTATTCCGGAGAACGTTCGATGGCCCACTCGCAATATGTCTAGGACCAGGAGACACCGAGTATGTTCTGAGGGAAGTCCGTGAAGGCACCTGCGAAAATCATTCGGGCACCAAATCATTAATTTGGAAACTAATCAGAGTCGGTTATTACTGCATCGACATGGAAAAAGACGCGAAGTAGTTCGTATGAAAATGTGACGGATGTCAAAAGCATGCTCTGATGATTCATCAGCCCAGGGAGCTGCTACATTCGGTCTTGTCACCCTGGCCGTTCATAAAAAGGGGAATGGACATCGTCGGCCCCCTTCCATGGGCACCCCGTAAGGCTCAATTTATATTGTTTATGACTGACTAATTTTCTAAATGGGTGGAAGCCTAGGCGTTTGAGAAAGTCAGGGAGAAGGAAGTCATTGATTTCATCTGGGACCACATAATATGTTGGTTCGAAATGTCGGCCGAGATCGTGTGCAACAATGGGAAGCAGTTCATCGGCAGCAAAGTAAGCAAGTGTTTCGAAGACCATAAGAACGAAAGGATCCTATCAACACCCTATCACCCTAGTGGGAATGGGCAAGTGGAGTCCACGAACAAAACCATACTCCAAAACCTCAGAAAGAGACTAACCGACGCTAAAGGAAAATGGAAAGAAATCTTGCCCAAAGTCCTATGGGCATACCGCACGGACTCGAAGTCCAGTACCGGGGACACCCCGTTCTCTTTGGTTTACAGCGCCGAGGCACTAATACCGGTCAAAGTGGGAGAACCTAATCTCAGGTTCCGATATGCGACCGAAGAGTCAAACGGAGAGGAAATGAATACGAGCCTAGAACTGTTAGATAAAAGGCGCGAAGTCGCCCTCGTCTGGTTGGCCGCCCAAAAATAACGAATCGAGAGGTATTACAATCGAAGAGTCAACCTTTGACACTTCAATATCGGGAACTTAGTGTTAAGAAAAATCACACTAAGCACCCGTAACCCAAACAAAGGGAAGCGGGGGCCGAACTGGGAAGGTCCGTGTCAAATTATCGAGATCACCGGAAAAGGATCGTACAAACTAGGAGCAATCAACGGTGAGCGACTACCAAACAACTGGAACATAACTCACTTGAAACGATACAGGGACGATTCAAGTGCTCGAACTTTTATCCTCGCTTCGCATGCTAGTCTGATAGTGTTTTGTCTCATCCTTTAAAGTTCGAGCACTGGACTACCCCCAAACGAGGATAATGAAGCCCGGGGGCACAAAGCTTATTAGGCAGTGCTCGAACTTTAAAGGTTACCCCCCCCCCTAATTCAGGGACGATTGTCTCGGTTAAGCCCGGATGACTCGGGGTAAAAGGCCCACTAGGCAACACCCAAATGATAAAGGCTACGGCCGTCTTAGAACAGCTCAGAGATGTCCAAGACCCGTAACCAAAACTTAAGGCCTTCAAAAACTTTAATCCGGTTCAAAAGGCTACCCTCGGAAAATTGTAATCTAAAAGATTCTAAGTACTTTGGGGAAAGATTCTGGTCATACCGATCCCCGCACGAGTCTTAAGCAAAATAATATCAGGAACAAGGCCTACTCGAACCTCCGAACAAGACATAAGGCATTCGATATCTTTACAATCATAAAGAAAAGAGCGAAAGGAAAGAAGCTTAAAAATTGCCGCAGGGAAAAAGAGGCTTATATATATATATATATAAATCTTTACAAAGGCCAAGAGGCCTCAACAAAAAGTACAAAGGTGCAAAAACAAAGAAAAATCTATAAGGCACCTAAACTACCTGGTCTCCGTCGGATCCCGCCCCATCGTCGGAACCATCAGGGTCTTCTTCGCCCCCAGATCCGCCCGAACCCTCGGAGTCTTCATCGTCCTCAGGATACGCTAACTTCTTGGCCTCAGCCTCGAGCCCCTTAGCACTTTAGCTCTCGGCCGATAAATCAAAAACTTAAGCATGAACCTCCTCGAGGGCCTCCCTTCAGGACTGCCACTTCACATATTCGATAATGTCTTTCAGGCGGTCCTAGGCTGCCTCGACATTGGCTTTATACTGGGCCACCATCTCATCGGCATCGTCTTTGGTTACTTCAGCCACCGACTTGGCCGATTTAAGCTCATTGACGAGGGTATCTCGATCAGCAATAGCCGAGCTCAGCTGAGATCGGAAGTCATTATTTTTTCTGGGACCGTGCCTCAGCCTTCTCCCTCGTCGCTCGATGTTGGGCCACCGCCGAGGCCACCGAGCAGTCTCCTTTTTTGAGGCCAAGCGGTCCATCTTGCCTTTCCACTCTTCGGCCTTGACCTTGATTTCATCCATCTCGGCCCGAAGTTGGTCGATTCGATCAATCTTCTGCTGAACCTGCGGGTTCTGACCATTAGTCACCGTGTCTAGCTCATCATCACTAACTTCAAAGATTTTTACCTGTTCAACCAGGACAGAATGTTCTTTCCGAGTCGCATCCAACTCAACTCAAAGGCTCTTAGCCTCTCATTCACATTGCTCACTGAGAAGTTTGTACGTGTCTCTCTTCTCAACAAGCTCTTTGACTTCGGCTTCGAGTTGTTTCAGCTCATCCCGATACCGGAGGAAGGTTTTATGGAGAAGCACCGAAGCCTACAAATACGAAGAAAGATATTAGAAATGTCAAAAACTTAGTTCAAATATCAGAGGAAAAATTAAAATCATCAGGAATTATCTAGAGTTACCGTGTTCAATGCTTGTTGTGCTTCGTTGAACAAGCATGGCGTGTCTATCTCGTTCATTTTGGCCTGGTCTTCTTCAGTCACCAGGCACCAGATGTAACTGGCCACCCCTACAGGGGCCAAAAGAACCCGAGCATCCTCCAGAATGGTGAGGATAATGGATCGCTTCTGACAAGGATCCGCACTCGGGGCAAGGAACCGGTTGATTAGCCTCGGGCTCGAGTTAGGCCCACCTTCCCCCGAGGATGAAATTTTCCACGGTACCTCTAAGTCACCTAACCCGATGACATCCTCCATGGCGGTGGAATCCATGCTATCAAAAAAGCAACAGAGGGGATCATCCGCTCCATGGGCCCCCTCGTTGGGGCATTCTTTCACTGTTTGGGCCTCGTTGTACATGGACTTGGTAAATGAGGGTGACTTGGTGATTTCTATAACGCGAAGTGCCTCCTTCGGGGCACTGCCCGCATCCTAGGAAGCCTCAGTACCGACCTCCTCACCGACCTTTCTGGCTTGAGGCAGATCGGCCTCACGGATCTATGGTTCAACGGCCCCTTGCTCTCCGAGGGGCGACGGCTCGCGAACCACAAATATGAAAGGCTCTTCTCCCTTGAACTCGTCCCTCAGCCTATAGAGCAAGTCCACAGCTGATGCTCGGGAGCTGGGAGCCCTCCTCCTTTTCCTCTCTCTGGCCTGTCCTGGAGCAAGAGACCCAACAGGTAAGTCCTTGCCACCGACTAGAGGCCTAAGCTCGACATCCTTAGGTAATCCTACAATAAGAAGTAAAGGAAATAAGGGCTTAATGTTAAAAGAAGAAGCCCAACACAACCTACTCAGGAAAGAAGTCTCATCATGGGAACGGGCCTTCCAACGACCCTTTGAGAGTTTGCGCCACAAGAGCTCAGAGTAGGGCATCTGTGAAATGATACCCTCGACCCACTCCTTGAGCCAAGGGATAGCATTCGAGACCCGAGCGACGGCTACACCACCACGAGTACGGATAAGGAAAAGAGAAGTAAACATAAAATCAATATTCGAATGAAAGTTCTACTTACATGATGTATTCTTTTTCTCGGGAAAAGGCCTGCATTCAGCCGGAATCAAGTCTGAAGTCCTCACTCGGACAAAACGGCCCAGCCAGCCTCGATCCCGGTCCTCATCGAAACTTGAGAACGGGGCTTTACTGGCCCGACACACAAGTGTTATCAGCCCCCCTCCCCCTCGAAGAAGCAGTGGGTCCGGGCGGAACTCTATTGGAAATGAAAGGAGAAGTGACCGAGGTCAGAACAACCGGGGACTCATGAGCAAAAACCGCTTCAACAGGCCCATCGGGCCTAAAGACGCATCGAGATTATCGGAATACAACTTTATTTTCAATGCTGCCGCCATTGTTTCGGCTATCGAACACATATAAAATACCAAAAGGCCTCGATCTTTACAATCCTATCCAACCCAAAGGGATCCTACCCAGATATGTAAATATCACGGCACTCACGGCCACAGAACGGAGGATTGTCGACAGTTGAGAGAGGAAGTAACCCGACTATTCAACAACGGGCATCTTCGAGGATTCCTGAGCTACCGAGTCGAGAAGCATTTCAGGAATAGGGATTCTAACAAACAGACCAGAAAAAAAGAACCTCAACACGTCATTAACATGATCATTGGTGGGGTCGATTTCCCTCAGGGGTCGATGTTGAAGCGCACCAAAGTGTCCATCACGAGGGAGAAACGAACTCGAGATTACATACCGGAAGGAACCTTGTCTTTCAATGACGAGGATGCAGAAGGGATCGGGAATCCCAAAAATGATGTAACGGTAATATCTTTACTCGTAAATAAATTTTGAGTTAAGCATGTGTTAAATGATCCAGGTAGCTCGGCCAACATCATCCAATCGAGGGTCGTGGAGCAGCTCGGTCTACAAGACCAAATCGTGCCTGCAGTCCGAGTTCTAAACGAATTCAACATGATATGTGAAACCACTAAGGGTGAGATAACATTATCGGTAAATACCGTCGGGACCATCCAGGAAGCTAAGTTTTATATAATCAAAGGAGACATGAGGTGCAACGCTTTGTTCGGAAGGCCATGGATCTACAACATGAGAGCAATACCCTCGACTATGCACCAAGTGTTAAAATTCCCAACACCGGGTGGGATTAAAACAATCTAGGAGAATAGCCAACCGCAAAGGAGATGTTTGCGGTCGGAGAGGAATTCTGATATCCGCACTTACAACGACAAAGGGGCCGAGTTCGGTCACAAAGCTGGAAACTAAATAGCAATTACCGACACCAGCTCTGACCCAACCGGAGAAACAATGGACTGATGCAAATGATGATTACGGGGTACCCAGGTCTTTTATAGCCCCTAATGATTCCAATACCACTAAATCAACGGTCGAGGAGCTAGAACATGTCATATTGGTCGAGCATCTACCCGATCGAAAGGTATACCTGGCCACTGGGTTAAGTCCCGAGCTCAGGAAAAAACTCATTCAATTTCTTATAGCTAATAAAGATTGTTTCGTTTGGTCCCACCTTGATATGATAGGGATCCCGCCAAACATAACCACTCACAAGCTAAGCCTGGACCCCAAGTTCCACTCGATCAAGCAGAAGAGGACACCCCAGTCCGAGGTCAAACATGCGTTCATCAAGGACGAGATATCTAAACTCCTTAAAATAGGGTCCAATTCGGGATGTTAAATACCCGGATTGGCTAGCAAATGTAGTAGTAGTCCCTAAAAAAGGGAACAAATTAAGAATTTGTATAGACTATAAGGATTTGAATAAGGCATGTCCCAAAGAGTCTTTCCCTTTGCCCAACATCGATCGCATGATCGACGCCACGACCGGCCATGAGATCCTCTATTTTCTCGATGCCTACTCCGAGTACAATCAAATATGGATGAATCTGGGTGATCAGGAAAAAACCTCTTTCATCACTAAATACGGCACCTACTGTTATAACATGATTCCATTCGGGTTAAAAACTGTTGTTGCCACTTACCAACGCCTAGTAAATCGGATGTTCGAGGAATAAATAGGAAAATCAATGGAGGTTTATAATGACGATATTTTGGTTAAGTCCCTGCGAGCAGGGGACCATTTAAAACATTTGTAGGAAACCTTCAGCATATTGAAGAAATACAATATGAAGCAGGACCCGGATAAATGTGTGTTTGGGGTTGGGTCAGGTAAATTCCTCAGATTCATGGTATCTAACCGGGGAATCGAGATCAACCTCGACAAGATCAAAGCTATCGAATATATCACGGTTATGGACAATGTGAAGGCATTATGGACTATGCACCAAGTGTTAAAATTCCCAACACTAGGTGGGATTAAAATAATCTACGGAGAACAGACAGCCGCAAAGGAGATGTTTGCGGTCGAAGAGGAAATTCCGATATCCGCACTTACAACGACAAAGGGGCCGAGTTTGGTCACAAAGCCAGAAACTAAATAGCAATTACCGACACCAGCTCTGACCCAACCAGAGAAATAAGGGACTGATGAAAACGATGATTACGGGGTGCCCACGTCTTTTATAGCCCCCAATGATTCTGACGCAACTAAATAAACGGTCGAGGAGCTAGAACAGGTCATATTGGTCGACTATCTACCCGATTGAAAGGTATACCTGGGCACGGGGTTAAGTCCCGAGCTCAGGAAAAAACTCATTCAATTTTTTATAGCTAATGAAGATTATTTTTCTTGGTCCCACCTTGATATGACAGGGATCCCGCTAAAACTAACCACTCACAAGCTAAGCCTGGACCCCACGTTCCACCCGATCAAGCAGAAGAGGAGACCCCAGTCCGAGGTCAAACATACGTTCATCAAGGACGAGATATCTAAACTCTTTAAAATAGGGTCTATTCGGAAGGTTAAATACCCGGATTGGCTAGAAAATGTAGTAGTAGTCCTTAAAAAAGGGAACAAATTAAGAATGTGTGTAGACTATAAGGATTTGAATAAGGCATGTCCCAAAGACTGCTTCCCCTTGCCCAACATCGATCGCATGATCGACGCCACGTCCGGCCATGAGATCCTCTGTTTTCTCGATGCCTACTCTGAGTACAACCAAATACGGATGAACCTGGGTGATCTGGAAAACACCTCCTTCATCACTAAATACAGTACCTACTGTTATAACATGATGTCATTCGGGTTAAAAACCGCCGGTGTCACTTACCAACGCCTAGTAAATTGAATTTTCGAGGAACAAATAGGAAGATCAATGGAGGTTTATAATGACGATATGTTGGTTAAGTCCCTGCGAGCAGAGGACCATTTAAAACATTTGTAGGAAACCTTCAGCATATTGAAGAAATATAATATAAAGCTGAACCCGGATAAATGTGCGTTTGGAGTTGGGTCAGGTAAATTCCTCAGATTCATGGTATCTAACCGGGGAATCAAGATCAACCCCGACAAGATCAAAGCCATCGAATATATCACGGTTATGGACAATGTGAAGGCGTAATGGACTATGCACCAAGTGTTAAAATTCCCAACACCATGTGGGATTAAAACAATCTACGGAGAACAGCCAGCCGCAAAGGAGATGTCTGCGGTCGAAGAGGAAATTCCGATATCTGCACTTACAATGACAAAGGGGCCGAGTTCGGTCACAAAGCCAGAAACTAAATAGCAATTACCGACACCAGCTCTGACCCAACCGGAAAAACAAGGGACTAATGAAAACGATGATTACAGGGTACCCACGTCTTTTATAGCCCCCAATGATTCCAACGCAACTAAATCAACGATCGAGGAGCTATAACGGGTCATATTGGTCGACTATCTACTCGATCAAAAGGTATACCTGGGCACGGAATTAAGTCCCGAGCTCAGGAAAAAACTCATTCAATTTCTTATAGCTAATGAAGATTGTTTCGCTTGGTCCCACCTTGATATGACTGGGATCCCGCCAAACATAACCACTCACAAGCTAAGCCTAGACCCCAAGTTCCACCCGATCAAGCAGAAGAGGAGACCCCAGTCCGAGGTCAAACATGCGTTCACCAAGGACAGGATATCTAAACTCTTTAAAATAGGGTCCATTCGGAAGGTTAAATACCCGGATTGGCTAGCAAATGTAGTAGTAGTCCCTAAAAAAGGGGAACAAATTAAGAATGTGTGTAGACTATAAGGATTTGAATAAGGCATGTCCCAAAGACTCTTTCCCTTTGCCAACATCGATCACATGATCGACGCCACGGCCGGGCATGAGATCCTCTATTTTCTCGATGCCTACTCCGAGTACAACCAAATACGGATGAACCTAAGTGATCAGGAAAAAACCTCCTTCATCACTAGATACAGTATCTACTATTATAACATGATGCCATTCGGGTTAAAAAAATACATGTGCCACTTACCAATGCCTAGTAAATCGGATGTTCGAGGAACAAATAGGAAAATCAATGGAGGTTTATAATGACGATATGTTAGTTAAGTTCCTGCAAGCAGGGGACCATTTAAAACATTTGCAGGAAATATTGAAGAAATACAATATGAAGCTGAACCCGGATAAATGTGCGTTTGGCGTTGGGTCAGGTAAATTCCTCAGATTCATGGTATCTAACCGGGGAATCGAGATCAACCCCGACAAGATCAAACTCATCAAAGCCATCTAATATATCACGGCTATGGACAATGTGAAGGCGTTATGGACTATGCACCAAGTGTTAAAATTCCCAACACCAGGTGGGATTAAAACAATCTACAGAGAACAACCAGCCGCAAAGGAGATGTTTGCAGTCAAAGAGGAAATTCGGATATCCGCATTTACAATGACAAAGGGGCCGAGTTCGGTCACAAAGCGAGAAACTAAATAGCAATTACCGACACCATCTCTGACCCAACCGGAGAAACAAGGGACTGATGAAAACGATGATTACGGAGTCCCCAGGTCTTTTATAGCCTCCAATGATTCTGACACAACTAAATCAATGGTCGAGGAGCTAGAACATGTCATATTGGTCGAGCACCTACCCGATCAAAAGGTATACCTGGGCACGGAAATAAGTCCCGAGCTCAGGAAAAAACGCATTCAATATCTTATAGCTAATGAAGATTGTTTCGCTTGGACCCACCTTGATATGACAGGGATCCCGCCAAAAATAACCACTCACAAGCTAAGCCTGGACCCCAAGTTCCACCCGATCAAGCAGAAGAGGAGACCCCAGTCCGAGGACAAACATGCGTTCATCAAGGACGAGATATCTAAACTCTTTAAAATAGGGTCCCTTCGGAAGGTTAAATACCCGGATTGGCTAGCAAATGTAGTAGTAATCCTAACAAAGAGGAACAAATTAAGAATGTATGTAGACTATAAGGATTTGAATAAGGCATCTCCCAAAGACTCTTTCCCTATGCCCAACATCGATCGCATGATCGACGCCACGGCCGGGCATGAAATCCTCTATTTTCTCGATGCCTACTCCGAGTACAACCAAATACGAATGAACCTAGGTGATCAGGAAAAAACCAACTTCATCACTAAATACAGTACCTACTGTTATAACATGGTGCCATTCGGGTTAAAAAAATACCGGTGCCACTTACCAACGCCTAGTAAATCGGATGTTCGAGGAACAAATAGGAAAATCAATGGAGGTTTATAATGACGATATGTTGGTTAAGTCCCTACAAGCAGGGGACCATTTAAAACATTTGCAGGAAATATTGAAGAAATACAATATGAAGCTGAACCCGGATAAATGTGCGTTTGGAGTTGGGTCAGGTATATTTCTCGGATTAATGGTATCTAATCGGGGAATCGAGATCAACCCCGGCAAGATCAAACTCATCAAAGCTATCTAAGATATCACGGTTATGGACAATGTGAAGGCGTTATGGACTATGCACCAAGTGTTAAAATTCCCAACACCAGGTGGGATTAAAACAATCTACGGAGAACAACTAGCCGCAAAGGAGATATTTGCGGTTAAAGAGGAAATTCTAATATTCGCACTTACAACGACAAAGAGGCCGAGTTCGGTCACAAAGCCAGAAACTAAATAGCAATTACCGACACCAGCTCTGACCCAACCGGAGAAACAAGGGACTGATGAAAACGATGATTACGGAGTCGCCAGGTCATTTATAGCCTCCAATGATTCCGACACAACTAAATCAACGGTCGAGAAGCTAGAACATGTCATATTGGTTGAGCACCTACCCGATCAAAAGGTATACCTGGGAACGGAATTAAGTCCCGAGCTCAGGAAAAAACTCATTCAATTTCTTATAGCTAATGAAGATTGTTTTGCATGGTCCCACCTTGATATGACAGGGATCCCGCCAAAAATAACCACTCACAAGCTAAGCCTGGACCCCAAGTTCCACCCGATCAAGCAGAAGAGGACACCCCAGTCCGAGGTCAAACATGCGTTCATCAAGGACGAGATATCTAAACTCTTTAAAATAGGGTCCATTCGGAAGGTTAAATACCCGGATTGGCTAGCAAATGTAGTAGTAGTACCTAAAAAAGGGGAACAAATTAAGAATGTGTGTAGACTATAAGGATTTGAATAAGGCATGTCCCAAAGACTCTTTCCCTTTGCCCAACATCGATCGCATGATCGACGCCACGGCCGGGCATGAGATCCTTTATTTTCTCGATGCCTACTCCGAGTACAACCAAATACGGATGAACCTAGGTGATCAGGAAAAAACCTCCTTCATCACTAGATACAGTATCTACTATTGTAACATGATGCCATTCGGGTTAAAAAATACCTGTGCCACTTACCAATGCCTAGTAAATCGGATGTTCGAGGAACAAATAGGAAAATCAATGGAGGTTTATAATGACGATATGTTAGTTAAGTTCCTGCAAGCAGGGGACCATTTAAAACATTTGCAGGAAATATTGAAGAAATACAATATGAAGCTGAACCCGGATAAATGTGCGTTTGGCGTTGGGTCAGGTAAATTCCTCAGATTCATGGTATCTAACCGGGGAATCGAGATCAACCCCGACAAGATCAAACTCATCAAAGCCATCTAAGATATCACGGCTATGGACAATGTGAAGGCGTTATGGACTATGCACCAAGTGTTAAAATTCCCAACACCAAGTGGGATTAAAACAATTTACGGAGAACAACCAGGCGCAAAGGAGATGTTTGCGGTCAAAAAGGAAATTCTTATATCCGCACTTACAACGACAAAGGGGCCGAGTTCGGTCACAAAGCCTGAAACTAAATAGCAATTACCGACACCAGCTCTGACCCAACCGGAGAAACAAGGGACTGATGAAAATGATGATTACGGAATCCCCAGGTATTTTATAGCCTCCAATGATTCCGAAACAACTAAATCAATGGTCGAGGAGCTAGAACATGTCATATTGGTTGAGCACCTACCCGATCAAAAGGTATACCTGGGCACGGAGTTAAGTCCCGAGCTCAGGAAAAAACTCATTCAATTTCTTATAGCTAATGAAGATTATTTTGCTTGGTCCCACCTTGATATGATAGGGATCCCGCCAAAAATAACCACTCACAAGCAAGCCTGGACCCCAAGTTCCACCCGATTAAGCAAAAGAGGAGACCCCAGTCCGAGGTCAAACATGCGTTCATCAAGGACGAGATATCTGAACTCCTTAAAATAGGGTCTATTCGGGAGGTTAAATACCCGGATTGGCTAGCAAATATAGTAGTAGTCCTTAAAAAGGGAACAAATTAAGAATGTGTGTAGACTATAAGAATTTGAATAAGACATGTCCCAAAGACTCTTTACCATTCCCCAACATCAATCGCATGATCGACGCCACGGCCGGCCGTGAGATCCTCTATTTTCTCGATGCCTACTCCGAGTACAACCAAATACGGATGAACCTGGGTGATGAGGAAAAAACCTCTCTCATCACTAAATACGGCACCTACTGTTATAACATGATGTCATTCGGGTTAAAAAACGCCGGTGCCACTTACCAACGCCTAGTAAATCAGATGTTCGAGGAACAAATAGGAAAATCAATGGAGGTTTATAATAACGATATGTTAGTTAAGTCCCTACGAACAGGGGACCATTTAAAACATTTGCAGGAAATCTTCAGCATATTGAATAAATACAATATGAAGCTGAACCCGGATAAATGTGTGTTTGGAGTTAGGTCAGGTAAATTTCTCGAATTTATGGTATCTAACTGGGGAATCGAGATCAACCCCGACAAGATCAAAGCCATCGAAGATATCACGGTTATGGACAATGTGAAGGCTGTTGAAAGATTAGCCGGGTGCATAGTCGCACTGGGGCGATTTATCTTGAGGTCCTACGACAAGAACCACCGGTTCTTCACACTATTGAAGAAGAAGAATAACTTCTCATAGACCCTGGAGTGCCAATGGGCCTTGGAAGAACTCTAGCGGTATCTATCAAGCCCACCGTTGCTTCACACGCCGAAGATAGATGAACAACTATACTTGTACTTGGCAGTATCAGAGATAGCAGTAAGTGAATTCCTGGTCCGGGAAAAGAAAGGTACGCAATTTCCAATTTACTATGTTTGCAGAACCCTAGGTGAGGCCGAAACTAGGTACCCTTACCTAGAAAAGCTGGTGCTCGCTTTGCTACGCACCTCTAGAAAGCTAAAACCATACTTCTAGTGTCACCTCATATGTGTCGTAACTACTTACCCATTGAGGAATGTCATGCATAAGCCTGAACGTTTGGGCCGGTTGTCCAAATGGACCGTGGAAATTAGTAGGTACGATATTGAATATCGACCCCGGACCGCCATTAAATCCCAAATTTTGGCAAACTTTGTGACCGACTTTACACCGACCCTAATACCCAAGGTCGAAAGAGAGTTATTAATCAACTCAGTAACCTCCTCGGGGATCTGAACCCTCATTACGGACGATGCCTCGAACGCAAAAGGGTCCGAACTTAGCATTGTATTGAAGCTACCAACAACCAATGTAGTTAGACAATCTATTAGGACTGTGAAATTGACTAACAATGAGGCTAAATACGAGGCCATGATTGTAGGTCTCGAACTAGTCAAAAGCTTGGGGGCGGAGGTTATCAAAGCCAAGTGTGACTCCCTCCTTATGGTAAATCAAGTTAATGGGACGTTTGAGGTCAGAGAAGAACGAATGCAAAGGTAACTGGATAAGTTGCAGGTAACATTACATCGGTTCAAAGAATGGACTTTGCAACACGTACCTCGGGATCAAAATAGTTAAGCCAATGCCCTTGCTAACTTAGGGTCATCGGTCAAGGACGGCGAGTTCAATTCAGGGGTAGTCGTACAACTTTTGAGATCGGTAGTGGAAGAAGGCCATGCCGAGATTAACTCAACAAGCCTAAATTGGGACTGGAGAAATAAATATATAGAATATCTGAAGACCGGAAAACTGCCCTCAAGTACAAAAGAATCGAAGGCCATACGTACAAAGGTAGTCCAGTTTAGCATGTCCGAAGACAGAATCCTGTTCAGAAGAACATTCAATGGCCCACTCGCGATATGTCTAAGACTAGGGGACACCGGGTACATTTTAAGGGAAATCCACAAAGGCACCTGTGGAAATCATTCAGGCGCCGAATCATTAGTGCAAAAAGTGATCAAAGCCGGCTATTACTGGATTGATATGGAGAAGGAGGAGTTTCTACATTCGGTTTTTTCACCATGGTCATTCATGAGGTGGCGAATGGATATCATTGGGCCTCTTCCATGGGCACCCGGTAAGGCTCAATTTATATTATTTATGATTGACTATTTTTCTAAGTGGGTGGAAGCCCAGGCATAAGAAAAGGTCAGGGAGAAGGAAGTCATCGATTTCATTTAGTACCACATCATATGCCGGTTCGGAATACCGGCCGAGATCGTGTGCGACAACGGGAAACAATTCATCGACAGCAAAGTTAGCAAGTTTCTCGAAGATCATAAGATCAAAAGGATCCTATCAATACCCTACCACCCTAGTGGGAACGGACAAGCAGAATTGACTAACAAAACCATACTCCAAAACCTCAAGAAGAGGTTGACCGACGCCAAAGAAAAATGGAAGGAAGTCCTGCCCGAAATCTTATGGGCATACTGTACGACCTCGAAGTCCAGCACCGGGGCCACCCCATTCTCACTGCTTTATGATGCTGAATGTCACGTCCTTAGTTGTTAACTAAGTACACGTGCGGCACTTGACAATTTTTTTCACGTTCTTGGTATGCCAAGTCAGCCTTACTACACTCAAGATCGCTAAGAGAATGGT
>AWOL01S0103912.1:20568-51630 GCA_000715115.1 Nicotiana otophora | reverse complement strand
GGACCAAGGTGCTTAGAATCAATACCGACCACAAGCACCTCAACAACAATATAGACCACCTCAGACTGAACAACAAGAAAACTCAACAAGTCACCTTGAGGAAATGATAAAGAAATTGATGGCTGACCAGCAAGCCCACACAGCAAAGATGATGAAGAAAGTGATGGTTGACCAGCAGACCCAAGTCGCAGCAATGAGAAATTTGGAGCGCTAATTAGGACAACTTGCAGTACCCAAAATACTCGACCAGTTGGAGCTCTTCCAAGTGACACTTAGGCTAATCCTAAGGCATATATTAATTCTGTGTCATTGAGGAATGGGAGGCAATTAAAAGAAGTCCAGTCGAAAAAGAGAGAACAAGTCACCTTTAATGAGAGGTCGGCCACTATAGAGTCAAAATCAGAAAAATCAAAGGAGTCAGAAAAGCCAGCTGAAGAGGCGGTGGCTGAGCAACCCCCACCATTAGTTGCGAGGCCACCACCTCCGTTCCCTCAATGATTGCAGAAAGTGAAGGATAATGCCACATATAAAAAGTTTCTTGATATTTTAAAGCAGGTGCAAATCAATATTCCACTGGTAGACATCCTATAAGAGGTGCCCGAATATGCAAAATACATCAAGGACATAATGGCAAATAAAAGGAAGTTGACCGAATTCGAGACTGTGGCACTCACAGAGGAATGTAGCTCTAGAATCCAAAGCAAACTACCTCAGAAATTGAAGGATCTGGGTAGTTTCACTATCCAAATCTCGATTGGTAAGCATGCAGTTGGGCAAACTTTATGTGATCTTGGAGCGAGCATCAATCTGATGCCGCTATCTGTGTTTATACAGTTAGGTTTGGGTGAGCCGCGCCCAACAACGGTAATCTTACATTTGGTTGATCGCTCCCTTGCTCATCCGGAAGAAGTGATTGAAGATGTGTTAGTTCACGTGGGTTCTTTCATATTCCCTGTTGATTTTATTATCTTGGACTATGAGCCTGATCAGAAAGTCCCATTTATTTTGTGGCGTCCATTCTTAGCCACGGGCCGAGCTATTATTGATGTATGCGAAGGAAAGATGCCGATGAGAGTAGGTGATCTAGTGGAGGCATTTAATATATATAAAGAATTCAGATTGCCAGCCCACTATGAAGAGCTATCCATGATTTCTGTAGTGTAAAGCAATGCTACGTCATTGGTGCCTTATATGATCCCCATAGATCCTCTTGAACAAGCTTTGATTGGGAATGAAGAATACAGTGAAGATGAGATGATGGGCGAAATTGAGCAAGTACTTGACATGTCATGCAATTATGTCCATGGGTTTGGGAGATTTGAGGAGTTGGGCAGGCCTGTTACTCTGACCCTTCCTAAGCCATCGATTGAAGAAGCTCCAAAGCTAGAGCTAAAGCCCCTTCCAGCGCATCTGCGCTATGCTTATTTGGGAAACTCTGAAACATTGCCAGTAATTATCTCGTCCAGCATGACTAATATACAAGAAGAAAAATTTCTAAGAATACTTCGCGAGCATAAAAAGGCTATAGGGTGGACAATTGCTGACATCAAGGGAATCAGTCCATTATTTTGCATGCATAAAATCTTTCTGGAAGATAGACACCGCCACAGTGTTGAGCAGCAAAGGAGATTAAACCCCATCATGAAGGAAGACGTGGGAAGTAATTAAGTGGCTCGATGCAGGTATCATCTTTCCTATCTCTGACAGCAACTGGGTAAGCCCAGTGCAATATGTGCCTAAAAAGGGAGGGATGATTGTGGTTGAGAATGAGAAAAATGAGCTAATTCCTACTCGCACTGTGACGGGATGAAAAGTTTGCATTGATTACAGAAGGCTCAACAAGGCAACCCGTAAGGACCACTTCCCACTTCCATTCATTGATGAAATATTGGACAGATTGGCGGGGCATGAATATTATTGCTTCCTTGATAGTTATTTGGGGTACAACCAGATTGTCATATGCCTAGAGGATCAGGAGAAGACCACTTTTACTTGTCCTTAGGGAACGTTCGCCTTCAAGCGAATGCCATTTGGTCTTTGTAATGCACCAGCTACTTTCCAGAGATGCATGATGGATATTTTCACCGATATGGTAGAAATATTTGTGGAAGTTTTTATGGATGATTTTTCAGTCTTTGGGTCTTCTTATGATAATTGTTTGAAGAATTTGAGCAAGGTGTTGGCCCGTTGTGAAGAAACAAATCTGGAATTGAATTGGAAAAAGTGCCATTTTATGGTGCATGAAGGCATCGTGTTGGGTCACAGAGTGTCTAGGAGTGGCATTGAAGTTGATAAGCCGAAGGTGGAGGATATTGAAAAATTACCTCCACCAATTTCTGTGAAGGGTGTCCAGAGTTTCTTGGGACACACGGGGTTCTATCGGTGCTTTATAAAGGATTTTTAAAAAACTGCTACTCCTTTGTGCATGTTTCTTAAAAAGGATGTAACTTTCAATTTTGATGACTCCTGCCTGAAGGCATTTGAAGAGCTCAAAAAGAAGTTGGTGGCTGCCCCCATTATTGCGGCACCGGATTGGTCCTTACCATTTGAACTTATGTATGATGCAAGTGACCATGCTATTGGGGCAATGTTAGGCCAGAGGAAAGACAAGGTATTTTATTCCATCTACTATGCGAGTAAAACTCTTGATGATGTGCAGCTGAATTACATCACTACTGAAAAGGAGTTGTTAGCCATGGTGTGGACCTTTGAAAGATTTCGGGCATACTTGGTGGAAACAAAAGTCATAGTCCATACCGATCATGCGGCAATCAAGTATCTATTTACAAAAAATGAATCTAAGGCTAGATTGATGCGCTGGGTTTTGTTATTGTAGGAATTTGATGTGGAAATACGAGATCGAAAGGGCACTGAGAACTAAGTAGATGACCATCTATCAAGGCTGGAAAATCATGACCACGTGGAGGAGGGTGGACAAATTAAAGAAGCATTTCCTGATGAGCAACTTTTTTCTATCACCCAAGATCCTCCCCCATGGTACGCGGACTATGTGAATTATCCAGTGAGCGAGGTACTTCCTCCTGAAATTGAATCTGAAGCTAGAAAGGGGTTTCTACATGATGTGAACTTCTACTATTGGGATGAGCCATATTTGTACAAGCAGTGTGTTGATCAGTTGATGAGGAGATGCATTCCAGAAAAAGAGGTAGAATTAGTGTTGTATGATTATCATGCATCACCTTATGGGGGCCATCATGGAGGAGATAGAACAGTTGCAAAGGTATTACAATCCGATTTCTTTTGGCCAACATTATTCAAGGATGCCCATGCATTTGTCAAGAAGTATGACCAGTGTCAAAGAACAGGAACAATCACAAAGAGGCATGAGATGCCTTTGAATAACATCCTGGAGGTCAAAATTTTTTATATGTAGGGGATAGATTTTATGGGGCCATTTCCATTGTCCAGAGGAAACAAATACATCTTGCTAGCAGTTGACTACGTGTCAAAATGGGTAGAGGCAATCGCATTGCCAACAAATGATGTTATGGTGGTAGTTGCGTTTGTAAAAAAGTACATATTTTTGGGGTTTAGAACTCCACGTGCCTTGATTAGTGATGAAGGGACACATTTTTGCATTCAATTGTTGAATAACCTTCTAGCTAAATATGGAGTCTGCCATAGAGTTGCCATGACATATCACCCTCAAACAAGTGGACAGGCTGAGGTGTCTAATAGAGAAATAAAGTAAATCTTAGAGAAGACGGTGAGTGTGAATAGGAAGGATTGGGCTGCAAAGTTATATGATGCCTTGTGGGCATAAAGAACTGCATACAAAATGCCAATTGGGGCGTCGCCATATAAGCTTGTTTATGGGAAGGTATGTCACTTGCCTGTTAAACTTTAAGACAAAGCGTATTGAGCCATTAAAAAGTTGAATATAGACCTTGAAGCCGCGGGTGAGAAGAGACTCTTGCAGTTGAATGAGTTAGATGAGTTCAGGCTGCACTCTTATGAAAATGCTAATTTGTATAAAGAGAAAACGAAAAGAAGGCATGACAAGCATATCAAGACACGTCACTTTGAACCAGGCCAACAAGTATTATCGTTCAACTCTAGGCTTAAAATGTTTCCTAGGAAGTTAAAATCGAGATGGTCAGGCCCGTTTGAGGTGGTGAGAGTCACTCCTTATGGTGCAATTGAGTTGCGCGCGGTAAATGGTTAAAGAAAAGTTTTAGTGAATAGCCACAGAGTCAAGCACTATTGGGGAGGAATAATGGATCGTGAGAAGACTAAAGTTCTACTCGCTGATGAGTAAGAGAGGCCCTGTGTCATGCCGCGACGTTAAACTAGGCGCTTGTTGGGAGGCAACTCAAGTTTTATTGCTTTCATGACTTAGCTTTTTAATTTTTTAGTTAGAGTAGACTAGAATTTGCATTTTCTTTATAGACATAGAACTTATAGGTAGACTGGTGTTGGTCATGTAAATTAGATGTATAAAAGGCTCAGGGGATCGGGATGTTATAAAATAAAAATAAAAAATTAAAAAATCTATGAAGTTCAGCGCCCAGGTCAGTGCCCCACGCTGCCTGGGGTGCCCAAAACAGAACGTTTAAGCCCCTCAACGCCAGGTCTAGCGTGGGGAGCTGGGCTGGGGGTGGCTAGGTATGTTTTAATTTTTTTTTTAGTTACTTTCGTTTTGTTTAATTTTATATTTGATTAACCCACCCATAAAACCGAATATTCTCTCACATTACAACCCACTCAATTATCCATACCCACTCAATTACCCATACCCACCCACAACATAACTAAAACACCAAAACACCTGTTCTTTTTCTCGCCCCTTCTCTCACGCCAGTCTGCCGTGACCACTCTTCCTCCTCTCTCAAAAATTTTCTCAAGCTCCTCTCTCGCTCTTACCCTAAATCATACAGGAACGTTTTCTTCTTCTTCTTCTTCTTCTTCTTCTTCTTCTTCTTCTTCTTCTTCTTCTTCTTCTTCTTCTTTTAATAGGTAGATGATAATGAACATCCCATCCCCACAATTGCCCTAATCCCTAAATTTTGCACCTAAGTTGCTTCTTAAGAATTATTCTATGGTGGGTGGTCCAGTTATTTGCCGAAATTGGTTGTGGTTGTATTGTATACGGAGTAGTAAACTAGAATTTCCTCTACTTCATTGAAATTTGGGAGGGCCACCATATTCCACCATTGTTAAACTAGAATGCACACACTTCATACCCACGAGGTGTTTATTGAAATATTTGAATGAATATTTTGTGCACCGGTGAAGTCTGAGCAACCGAATGTAATTGTATGTTATATCGGGCTAAGTGTGGGGTGTGTGGGATGATTTTACATGCTTGGGAGCCTAGTTTTAAATACATACATGTAACTCACACCCATATATTATGTATGTTGTAGCATTTTGTAGGATTATTTCATTTAGTTTAGTAGATGTAAACTTTAAGCACCATATGCCACTTGCTTGCAGTGAGGTGAATTCACTTTGCCATGATCAATCACTTATTTGTGTGGCATCGTTAGTTCCTTTTAGCTATTGGGGAAGTCTTGAGTACCCATTGCTTTGTGGTGCAATAGTTGTGCATTTTAGACCAAGATTGTGAGTAATATACATTGAGCCTTCGGTTAAGTGTCGGGTCATTTTTGACGCGCGAGGCAACCGTAGGCGTATTTATTGATTTGTTCTCACATTCATGCTTATTTGTGTTGCATGTTGCTATGGCAAGTAAAGGCAAGGGTGTAGGAAAGTCTTTCACCACTTCCCCCGTGCCCAAAAAGCACAAGCAAGGAGAAGGATCCTTGAGGCAATCTAAAGGAAAACAAGTTGCCGAGGGATCACAGCAGGCACCATTGCGACCGAGGCCTCGCTTGAATTTAGTCACTGATGAGGCTATTGCATGGCATAGGGACTTCGTGCCCTCTGGGCGGTACGTTTATGAAATGGGGATTAATGTAAAAGCTTTAGAAAGGAACTTCCCGTATGTACTTGGCCGGTTGCGTGCAATGAACATGGACAAACTCATATAATGCCCCGGGCATGCAAATTTGAGCATGGTTCGGGAACTTTACGCCAACTGGAATGCAATCTTGTTCAGCGCACATGTAAGTAGGAAGGACGTGCCACTGGATAGGCGGTCTTTATGTGCATTTTGGGGGGTTAAGAATGCTGACCCGAGGAGGCTACAGAAATTTATCAGAAGCCCAAACTACACAAGGATACGTCACACTCTTTGTGGCGTTGATTCAAATGCCAAGTGGACCAGAAAGCAAGGCGATATTCACCTTCAGATGGTTCGCTCTGATTTTAACAAGACCGCCAACATGTGGCAGAATTTTGTGCAAGCCCGACTCTTGCCCGTGGAGTACAACAGCGACTGCACTCGAGCTCGAGTGTGTGTCATATACCTTTTGATGACTGGCAGACCCGTTAATGTGGTTGAGCTCATGCTAGGTGAGATGGCTCGCACACAATTTGGGTGGCAGATTAGGAGGTCTTTCTTTGGCAACTTGCTCACACAATATATGCTCTCCCGAGAGGTGCCAGAGTACCCAGGGTATGATGAGGTGGTGGAGGCGCCTAAAGGGCTGTTGGACATCACATCCTTGTTGGAGACTACGTCTAAGCTCACTCAGGATGCACGGAACGAACGAGACGAAAACTTTAACAGGTATCTTTATAACTCCTTGAATTTAATCATGAGCAGGGTTGGTGTCTCAGACGAGGAGCGCATGCATTTACGCAATGACTTATCTAGTTCCTCCAAAAAGATGTTAGGGATTGCTCCTGGCAGCCCCGTTCACTCGTCGGAGGACGCAAACACTATCAAAGGCTGGGACACGGAGGACGAGGTGGGTGATGATGTTGGGGCCCATGGTTTTGGTGCCTCTAGGACCTGATGATGATGTGCCCGGAGCTGCGGCTGGCAGGCATGTTGAGGAGGAGGACTCCGACTGACAGGGAGTTTTCTTTTCACCCTACTTTGTTTTACAATTTTTTTATGCATCGGGGACTATGCATAAGCTAAGTGTGGGGTGGGAGAACTACTGCTTGTGAAGTACTTTGTATAAATTGTATAAATTTGTCTCTTTGATTAGCGTTACTCGGTCTAATCTTTAATCTAGTTTGTCTTAAAAAAACATATCAAAAAATCTCGGATTTATCCCGACGATGGATCTTTTGGACAATTTTCTTGAGGGATAAAGTCCGATTAAAAACATCAAAAAAAAAATTTTTAGGATAGTTAGGTAGTATCCCTTGGTTTTCTTTGGGCTCCGATTCTTTTCCAAGAGTGTAGCTCGAACCGGGTACTTTATTTGTTTTAGGAGTAGGTTAGGAAGAAACTGAGTTGCTCTGAGATACTCATTGACGTGGTTGATTCTGGCATATTAGGTTATGACATACATTCTATTTTCCCGTGCATTTGGTTTGAATTGTGATGCCTGAGTAAAATAAATAGCCTATTCTGTGACGCCTTCTCTCAGTTGTTCAATTTGTATGCCACATGGTGCATTATTGCTTAAATTTCTCAATTATATGTGCTTGCTTGACTTGAGAGTTGAACAGAACCGTCTTGATTGAGTCATGTGCAATGTGTTTGTGAGGAATTGTGATTCTCTGTGCTATCCTGTATAGCCTAGAACTTGCCCCATGTGTTAATCGAAGCGAAATTGTTAAGTTGGGCTAATCTAGGAGATGACATAGGCGTTTCTTGCTAGAGCATTGATATTCTTGTCACTTGAAGATAAAATTTTCCGTTGCTAGCCACTTTGAGCCTATAGACCATTCTTTTTGGCACTCACATTACAAGCCTTATCCCTATTTTATTTTTAATTTGAGATTGTTGAACCTTTACCTCCTAAGGCACTTAGTCGGTAAAAGAAGTAAGGTGATAGATTTGAGGAGTAGCTTTTGAGTGGAACTATGGAAAGACCCTGTGGTGCACTAAAGTAGAAATCAAAAGTCACTAGCCGATGAACTTTCATGTATGGAGTGTGTGTAAAAAAAAGAGAGAAAGAAAAGAAAAAAATTACAAGAAAAAAAAATTGATAGTTCAAATAATGTAGAAAAACACACACCTCCGTATCGTACTAATTTGTGCTAGTGAGGGTATGGAAGTGCTTAATGAAATTAAGGGTTATGCTGTATATGGTTTGTGGCAAGTGAATTGGTTGAGAAGAAGATGTGCTCGAATTGTGAGTGTAATGTATTAAAGTGTTTATGAGGGTTAGTCACTATTCCTAAATGTATCATACTCGTCCCTTAGCCTACATTATAACCTTAAAGTCCTAATTGATCCTAGATTTGGCTAGCTTAGATTAGTAGACATTTACACTACGGGCAAGCTTATGGTACGACCACAGGATGCATATGAATTCTTTGTGAGAGTGAGCGAATTTTGTTCAATTGTGTGAAGTCCTTAATTTATATTCAAAAGCATATTTGAATGTGTGGACTATTCTATATTCACTTTTTTATTTGTTGGTGAGGGCACATGATCTCATTAATGATTTGTAATGTTGTAAGTGCCTAGTGGTCACGAGTCGACTATTGAGGTGGGGTGGTTACGGATAGGTTGTTTGAATTTATTGAATTGAATTGTTATACTTGAGCATGTTTAAAACGGGAAGAATATGAATTTTGTATGTTCAAGCTTGATTGCCGGTATCGATCATAGTCAAGGGTAGAATGTATGGTTAAAAGTTGAAGTGTTCCTCTATAGTTGAGATTTGTACGTAGTTGGGGGTATGTTTTGATAGTCCTATTGCTCGAGGACGAGCAAGAGTTTGAGCGTAGGGTGTTGATATTTAGCTTAAAGTATATATATTTATATGTATATCGCCTCATGTTTCACTCGTATTTTGTGAATTTCGGATGTAACATATGTTGATTTAAATTAATTCGGGATATTTTTGTGTGTAAGAATCATCCGGAAGCAATTGGGGGTGAAAGGTGCGAGATTAGAGCCAAAACGGATGAAAAAAAAAAAAATTGGATTTTCGGCGCCACAGACAGCGCTCCACGCCACCTGTGGCGCCCTTGGCGGAAAGTTTCATAAGCCAGCGCCAGGGCCAACGTGGGGCGCTGGGCTAGACGCTGGTGACGTGATTTTATCCAAGTTTGTCCGGGACAAGGTTATTTCGGCCCTAGACCTAACCAACACGTATAAAAGCAAGACTAAGCTTATTTTTAGAGGAAAACGCCACTTTGAAGAGAGAATACACACGAGAAACATTCAGGAGCAAGGATATCTCAGATTTCTTCATATTTTCTTATTATTTTCAATTATCCAACACTTATGAATTTGTTTGATACTATCATGAGTGGCTAAAACCCATAGTTCTGGGGTTGTGATTTAGCTATGAATATTGTTATTTAGTGTTGACTTAACCTTGATTACAATTCACTAATATAGGGTTGTTTTTTCAATTAAGTGATTAATTGCTTAATCGTCTGGCCAGCAGTTAGGTTCTATTTACTACCTATGCTATGCTTGGGAAAGCCATGTTTAGATTAGAGAAGAATTGAAGAGAGAACGATCTTAACTCTGAGGGCGACGGATTTGTGGTAGCGATAGGAATATACCTAGTCACTGTGCTTAATTAAATATCGTAATCTTAATGCGTTCTTAATAGATTGATTTCATAGGAATATAGGCGTTAATCTATTTTGAATAGGCGAGTAGTACTTCGGGAGAAGGCTACGAGAGCAATTGTTAGATTAATTAGCAACCATGAGTGAATTGTATGAAAGGGAGAGTTAACTAGAACACAATAGGATTGGTGAATCGATCACAACCCTGGAATATTTGTCTCTACTGAATACACAATAATTATTTTGCTGCTTGATAATTTAGTTACTAGTGAGAAGTATTGTTTAGTATAATCACACTTTTGAACTCGGATTGGCTCGACTGAATAACAATCTTGGTGAATTTAGTAGGTAGTTAATACAAGTCTCTCTGGGTTCAACACTCGACTTATCATTTTATTACTTGTACGACCACGTATATTTTCGTGTGTGTTTGGAAGCAACAAGTTACATAACAATTTAAGCAAACTATAAATAAGTGAATTATATATATATAGACATGCTCCATCCCCACATAAAACTAGTTAAAATAATCCATTATACATTACATATAAGCACAAATAACTTGTGTTGAAAAGAATAAAGTTTTTTACATAGAGGAACAAAAAAGATGACTAACCTGCAATTTAAACTTTGAACTTGCTGCTGTGGAGGAGAATAGGGTTTTGTTGTATTTGCAAAAATAAATTATTGTTCGTTGCTTTCTGGAGATAGTAGTAGACTAGCATACAAGATAAAGAATTGGGAAAGACCATAAATTAGGACTTTTAGCAATAAAAAAAGATCTTGACTTTTTAATTTAATATTTTAATTCCTTTTTAAAACTTTTTAGTAATTACAAGCTCATCTTTGAGAATATGGATATTATATTAAGGACTTATTCAGCAAATTTTGTTTTAATTTGGAAAAGTCTCTTGGGCTTTTGCCTCGCTACAAAAACGCACCTCAATGTCCGGGCGTACGTCCCGAATTGATGGGCGTACGCCTCTTGAGACTTTCACCCCACCATCACTTCGTGGCATTTTTGGTGTGTCTCGCTCCAGGACTCGCCCACAAAAATGCCTTTTAAAATACTGATAATTGGTAAAATTTGATCATAAGTCAAACTAATCCAAAATAAAGTGATTTCAGGCCAGCAGCACACGTGGCAAGTATACAGAAAAATAAAAGAAAAAACAAAATTTACTTTGAAAGGTGAGATATGCAAACAAGGAGTGCCCAGCCGAACAACCGGTGCGATTTCAATAATGATAGATAAACTGATTTTAGTTAAACCATGGGCAGGGGAGGATCAAGGATTGCAAGAACGAAAGTCAACGTTGGAGTCATAATATAAATTTGACTGTTCTTTTTATATTCTTACCATTAAATTCATTACACTTTTGAAATTAAAAATTTAATTTTTTTTAAAAACAATTGTATAATATAGATATTTAGTTTAATTTTATAAAACTTTACAGCAACAAAGGGAGAATAAGATTTTAATGTGCAAGCCTTTGGAAATTTTAAATAATAAACCAAACAAAGAAAGGAAGAAAAACAGGTGCTTAGCTACTAAAACGCAAGAAGAGACACAAAACATGGGATGGGTCGTCCCTGCCCGATTATCGTAATCTTAATGCGTTCTTAATAGATTGATTTCATAGGAATATAGACGTTAATCTATTTTGAATAGGCGAGTAGTACTTCGCAAGAAGGCTACGAAAGCAATTGTTCGATTAATTAGCAACCATGAGTGAATGGAGGTGCGGATGATAATTGTGAGAATTAATCACCTATCATATGCAGATGATACGATTATCTTTTCTTCCTCAGATGCTACACCTCTACGTTTGGTAATGGAGGTGTCGAGGGCATATGAGTCAGCATCTGGTCAATTAGTTAACATATCTAAATCCTCTGTGTACATGCATCACTCTACTAGCATGGAGGTGGTTATCAAAGTAAAAAGAATTACTGGAATTGAAAGGCATGATTTCCCATTCACGTACCTTGGATGTCTAATTTTTTACTCGAGGAGGAAAATGGATTACTATCAAGGGCTAATTACTAAGGTGCTTGATAAACTGCAATCATGAAAAGGGAAATTACTATCTATTGGAGGTAGGTTTATCTTAATATCCCGTGTACTTAAGAGTATGCCCATATACTTACTTTCAACAGTAAGTCCCCCTAATTTTGTCATCAATAAACTACATAAGCTTTTCGCGCAATTTTTTTGGAGTAGTTCAATTAGAGGTAAGAGTAGACATTGGGCATCGTGGTTGAATTTGTGTTTGCCTTGTGAAGAAGGTGGAGTAGGTTTTAGATCATTAAATGATGTTTCTAAAGCCTTGTTTTGTAAACTATGGTGGAATTTTCGGACAAAGCCAAGCCTTTAGAGCTCCTTCATGAGTCAAAAATATTGCAAGAAATTAAATGCAATAATTGTTTCATGGCGGCAAGGATCACAGGTGTGGAAGAAGATGTTGGAATGTAGAGATATCATTGAGCACCAAATTGTATGGCATCCTAAAATGGGATCTGCTCTATTTTGGTTTGACAATTGGACGGGACTGGGATCATTATATTTCTTAATGCCTCAAAACTTTGGAACAGACGAATCAATTCACAATATATATGACGTGGTGGAAGAAGGCACCTGGAATGTGAACAAAATGCTGGAAACACTACCTGAAGAATATGTTTAGCACATTGTCGAAAAAATAAAGCCTCCAACTTTACCTAGTGTTCTGGACAAACCATACTGGATGCTTGATTCTCATGGGGAATTCACTGTTAAAACAGCTTGGGAGTATTTGAGGAGGAGAAACGACACAAGAATTGCGTACAAGATGATATGGGTAAAGGGGTTACCTTTCAAAATATCTTTCTTCATTTGGAAGGTGTGGAAAGCTAAATTACCACCGGATGATTTCATGAAAAGATTGGGATATCTAATGCCATCCAAATGCTGCTGCTGTGAAGAGCCACAAGAAGAAACGTTATCTCATTTATTCTTCACGTCAAATGCCGCTAACAGAGTTTGGAATTATTTCCTAACAAGAGCAGGAATAAGGAAGGAGGGTTTGACTTTACATCAAGTTGTTACCAGATGTTGGAATGCCCGGGTTTGCATAGAATCAAACCTATTATGCAAGCACTGCCATCATGTATTGTTTGGGAACTATGGAAGCGAAGGAACAGTCATAGGTATGGGAAGGCTGTGACTGTCAACAGAGTGATCTATCAAATTTCAACAACGATGCAATCACTAGTGAAAGTTCGCAAGCCTGGTTTACAGTCAGTTCCACATAGATGGAATGAGCTACTGCAAATGTTGGAAAATTATACACCTCGTCTGAAGGTGGAGAAGGTCTATTGGGAATTTTCAATTGAAGGCCGGATGAAGATAAATACAGATGGTGCATCGAGAGGAAATCCGGGAAGGAGTGCAATTGGTTTCTGCATAAGAAATGATACTGGCGGTGTGACATTTGCAGTTGGAAAGGAGATTAATGAGGCCACAAATACAAAAGAAGAAGCATGCGCAATTTTGGAAGCCTTGAGGCACTGCTGGGACAATCGATACATTCAGTTTTACCTCCAAACATATTCCTTGTTATTGAAGAATCTAATTGATGGTACATGGAAGCCTCCTTGGATAATTGCAACCCAGATTGAGGAAATTAGACAGCTTATGCAGGGATGCAATATTAGACTATCACACATTTATAGAGAAGGGAATAGGTTAGCTGACCATTTTGCTAATTATGCACTTGATTTTGCAAACTTCGAATGGCATGGCTTTTGGCAACTGGACATAAAGGGCAGAAGAATCGTGAATGATGATAAATTACAATGTCCGTACCTTAGGGTAAAGGTAGCCAAATACTAGAAAGGAAGGGTGGGTTACAGCAGTACAACCAACTGCAGTTTTAGTCATGGACAACTGATCAGCCCCATTTTTCAATACAACTGGAGCAGACACTTTCAACAAATGGAACCACATGCCAACACTGAAGCCAGAATTTTCATTTCATTAACCTGTTTGTTTTATCTATGCAGGAACAATTGTAGGAGGAATGCAAATCATAACGCAGCACAATTGTAACAACAGCACAATGTAACAGTATGCAAATGTTGAGACAAATCGGGGCTTTCAGAGTTTTAATGTTAGTGTTTTGGCAGATTATTACCAGTGGTATTAGCATACAGTGCATGCTCATTCTGGGATTTTTTTGACAACATACAACAACATTAAATCATTCTCCTCACAAACTGGAAGCTCAGTAGACCAGTGCAATAAAGGGACTGATGCTACTCAATCGACTACATCTGTCAAGCTGGAGCAAATGAGAGCTGCTGCACAATGATAGAGAACAAATAAATATCCCATAAGCAGTAGAGTTTCACGGACCAATTTAAAGAGGAAGGCAAAGCAAAATGCAGCACAATTGTCACAACATAACAATGTTTCTGCGCTTCTTGATGCTGATTCTGGGGATCTCTGTGGCACCACAAACAGGAGTTTCAGCAGTCTCTACTGCATATGGAACAAATGCAGTCCTGTACTGCTGACCTTTAGAAGATGCTCTTCGAAGAGTTGGAGAAGGAGGATGGAGTGGAAGCCACAACTCATGGGGCTATCACAACTGAAGGTGGTCCTTTGACATGGCCTAACAACATCAAGTAGAGCTTCACGGTAAGCATACACAGAACCAAATGGTTTTCCGCAACAGAAACAAAAAACAATGAATAAAAATGAAGCGAGGAAGAATGAGACATGCGTCATTTGCTTTTTTTGTCATTTTTAATTAGTTCAAATTGTACTACCATATTCGAGTATTTTTGCTCGATGTTGGTAATAGGGGATATGTATGCGGCAAAATTATATTACCTACTATAGGTAAGACAATACTCTTTGATGTTTTTGTTTTTTTATTTGATTTACTTATATATATAAAATCTGGCCCTAGGCACTTGCCTAGTGGATTACCAAAAAAGAAAAACCCGATCCTCTCGACAAGTGAGGCTTGTTAAGTTGGTAATTAGGTCCTGAGTTCGAGTCACGCTGGAGAAAAAGTGTGAAAACATTGTAGATCCTCCTAATTTGGGAGAAATATTTTTTTAAAAAAAAGAAAAAGAAACCCGAACCTCAATTACAAAGGTAAGGTATACCTAATAAATACTTTTGAAGACATTGCACCATATAGTCTTTAATCTTAAGTACTCATTTATATTGAAATACTTTTGAAGAGATATAGCACTATTAATTGTTATACATATTGTCTAAGGAGGTAAGTATGATGGAAGTGAATCCGTGCCCCTCCATAGGTGTTATCGTATAGAAAGACATTACGGACGGAGAAGTGTCATATACAACCAGCGATAAATGAAGATAGAGTAGCGGATCAAAATGTGGAAGTGAGAGTGAAAAGATCATCTGACCATTCTTACACCGTTCTAACAGTTGGAGCCAGGGGCGGATCCAGCTCTTTAGTACCGGGTTCAACTGAATTCAGTATTTTTATTGCGGTGTATAAATTTATGTGTAAAATTCATTACAATTGCAATAAATAGTAGATGTGAACCCATAACTTTAAAAAGATAATGGATTAAATGTTAAAGACCTTAAGAGTTAAACCCATATGATTTAAATTCTGAATCCGCCTAGCGTTTGACGATTGGCGTATGTTTATTATATATTACTTTTCTTTACTACTATTAATAAGCGGCAATCTGAGCTACATCCGGTAACTATTCGGGTTATGAATACCTAATTTTTGCACTATTTTACCACCTTCTAAAGTCATTAGTGTTTTGTCACTTTAATTATTTTCTCAATTTTTGTGTCTTTGATTGCATATTTCTTATCATAAAAATACCAAAAAATAGTTCTTTTTTCATTTGTGCATTTTAGGAATTAACTAACTATTCAATTGGTGAATTAATCTAGTTAATTGATCATTTGAATAAGTTACTTAATTAATTTATTTGTGTAAATTTAGTTTAATAAGTAGGATTAAGAAAGAAATTGGGCTAAATTTGAAAGAGAAAGTGGTCAAAAGTGCAAGATAAGGGGCTGCCCTTGAAAGGGTCTGAAACGACGTAGTTTTGCCTCAAAACTACGTCGTTTCATTAAGTGACCCAAGATCAAATCTCACCCATTGATCACCCCTTGATCTAATGGTCCATATTTGATCTCTCAAGAGGTATTTAAAGCCTCAAAAATCTGAAAAAATGCCCTCATTTCCTCATAATTCTTTTCTTCTTCCTCTCTCTTCTCTCTCCCATATCCGCCCCCTACAAACCAGGTAACTTTCAAATTCTTATATTGCAGATTCTTGATGATAATAAGAAGGATTTGATCCGGGTTTGGTTGATGGAACATATTAGATCTGATTTTGTTTCAAGATGAATATTATATTAGTGTTATCATCATGTAAATCTGTTAAAAATTAGTTAAATTATCGTTTTCTTCTTTATATATGTGATTGAAATTGCATTCTGTTAAGATTACTTAGTTTAAGGAAAAGATAAAGACTCCACTTTTAACCATGTTTGTTTAGTGTTGGGCTCTTTTCCGTGAGTTACTTTCATGGTTCATATATAATTATCTAAGAAAGACTTCTAGCTTCAAATGTTTTGATGCTTTAAATTATAGTCAACATAATGTTATACTTAATATAGTTCTTCTCTTTAGCATTGAAGTATTACCGTTTTTTGTAGTTTTTATATTTAGTCATGATGTTTATGTTATTAATGAGTGTAGTTTGATTAGTGCCATGTTGATGTAGATGAGTAGAAATATTATGTTAGTCCTTAAGAAATAGTTGGTTAAGAAGATAAAAGATAATAATTAGCATGTAAGTTTCTTTTATGAAAAATAATTTTTAGTTTCGACATCAATGTAAGAATCAATTTGGGCGTAGAAAAATACTTGTTATTTTGTGTTGTCTTGGTCATCGAGGCTCTTAAGCAACATGGGCCAAATAAGCTAAAATTTGTAGGCCCAATGACAATAGAGAGTAAGATGGGCATTTTCTTTAAAACCAATAAATTATCTTTTGTTAAATAAAATAATTGCCCAATACCATGAAAGTTTAACATAAGCTTACCCGGGTTTAATGTCTTACATTAGTGAAAATTATTTTTAATAATTATATTTTTTTCAGTCGAACAAGTAATAAATAAAAAAGAAGCGCCTTTTTAATTAATTTAAGTGATAGGCAATTTTAGGCACGTTTGAGATGTAGACCATGTGTTCATACACGGTCCTTAGTCGATATTTTTTTTTTAATAAAGTAGTCATGTGTGCATTCCCGCTCCTTGACGTTTTAATATTAATTGTATCTAAACCATGTGTACCGACACGTTCTTTGTTTTAATACATATAATCAAATAAGGACTTTGTGTGCTTGCACGCTCCTAAGCTAAAATTATTAATTATTAAGCGGTACTAGATAATAGTAACTTAAGACAAATAATACACACTTTATCCAAAAATAATTCAAGCCAAATTTTAGTCAATAAAAGCGACCGTGCTAAAATTACGAGATTCGGGAATGCCTTACACCTTCTCTCCGGTTAATAGAATTCTTTACCCGGATTTTATTTTCGCAGATCACTAATAATAGAGTCAAATCTTCCTTTGATTAGGAATTCAAATAAAATGTGACTTGGAACACAAACAAAATCAATTCCAAATGGTGACTCTATAAATAAAATAATTTCTACTTAATTTTGTCATTTTAATTGGAAAAACCTTTTAATCAACACACATTATGTTTTTGGGGCAGAAAAGGGATGTGACACGGATCATAAGGACAATTTTATAATTACATCATTATCAACCGATTCCATTGGCTGATAAAAGCAATTACTGTAGCTTCCTTGAAAGCTTATATCCTACTTCACAATTCTACCCATATAATATCATGATTACTTCCCAAGACAAAATCACTCATGTGGAACCCGCTCTTGGCTATTGCGATTGTCTTTAATAGCCGGCAGCCTCATTGCTTTGTCATAGTCTTTTAGTCCTTCTAAATTTCAAAACATAGGATATTTATTCGCAATTAGTACTAATTTTGTCCTAAGCTTAACATATGGTAACAATCATATTAGATTCACGTAAGTTTTTCAAAAGGTACATAATATTTATAAATTGCTACTATGCTTAATTTGGATTCAGCTTTCAACAAAAATATTAAAAGACGGATGGAATACTTTATATTCTTATCAAACATATAAATAAGATATCTTAGCAAATATACACTTAATGAAACTAAAGTATGTAAATAAAGAAATTTGTATCTAAAAGATGTCATTCTTTTTTATACAAAGTAAACATGAAAGAGTATAACATTAAAGGGGAACAAGAGTAAAGTTTTTAAATTTTTGGTATTCAATTTTGTATAAACGCCCACAAACATTACGATATAAATTTTAGATATTTTATTTTAAATGATATGTTTAATTATGAGGAATTTCATTAGCTATTATAATACAGGTGTAGCAATATAATATTGTTGATGTTTCTTTAATTTTTTTTAAAATTAAAAGTGGCAAGAAAGACACAAAGCTAAGTTATTAGCTCAAGATTTTCTATGTAGCTTCTAACTAATTTGTTTACTTATGATTATGTATATCGCATTCATATGTTTGAAAAATTAATAAATCGCTCTTGAAAGATGGCACTGTTTATCTGTAAATGTTCGAGAAAAAGAGCATAAATGTCACATTTCTAAATATGTTATACCAAAATTTATTTTTCAAATGACAAACATTGTTGCAATGTATAAAGATTTATCCAATACCATCTACATGATAAAATTACTCGATAAAATTTTATATGCCTACTTTGTTGTTTGTTACCTATGTCACCTCATTATATAAAATATATTATTCTGATTTTCGATGTGTACAGTAATTTCATAAAATGTAGTTGCCGCCTTTTTAATATCAAATTGTCTAATCAACTCATCTTTACGACATCACACTGTAAATATCTCATTTTATAATGTGCATAAGAATTTTTTAAGTCTCTCCCAAGCTTCCGTTGAGGTGGTAACATCTGCCACCTTCTCGAACATGTCATCATCCAGACATTAATGGATGAGTGTGAGGGCTTGTTGATCCTTCTTCCTTGTCTTTACCAAGACATCTTTTTCATTTTGAGGCAGGGCTTCCTCATTATCAGGTTTTGCATATCTTATATCTACGATTTCCCACACATCCTGAGAGTCAAGAATGACTTTCATACGTAGACACAATTTCTCATAATTATCTTTTGTGAGACGGGGGTACTGAAAAGACAGCGTACAATTATTTGCCATGGCTCTGATACCACGTTGTTGGAAAAAATAATAATCCCGCCTAGGAATAATATCCACGATAAATAATAATAACACAAGAGAGTAACAACGACACCAACTCTTTTAATGGGTAAAATACAATACCCGAGCGGATCAATATAACCACTATAATATTATAACTTAGTAGTGTCAAGATACTACTACAATCGTGAACAAAATAACATTTTTTATTTAAAATACTTCACTACAATATTACTCATACTCACTATTTAACTCACGGACTACAATCTGTGGATTACTCTCTCTAACTTTTATTGCTTCTCTCTTATTTTGGTATGATTGAAATGGAGAATGGATGCCTCTATTTATAGTAAGAGATGCCATTCAACTATTACAAAAAAGATGTCTTGTTGTTGATTTAGTCCTATAATTTTTCAACAAAGTTAGGCACCTCCCATTTTCTTTAACAAAGTTATCAACCTCCCATTTTCTTCAACAAAGTTGTCAATAAAATTCGGCACCTCCCATTTTTCTTCAACAAAGTTGTCAACAAAGTCAGGCACCTCCCATTTCCTTTTTTGTTTTTCTTTAACATGAGCCCAACACATTTAACTTTTATAGTCAAAACTCAAGGTTGAGATGGATGGATTTTGCTCCACTATTATTTTGAAAATGAAACGGTATCGCAGAGAGAGAAGGACAAAATGGGTCTTGTTGTACCATTACTCTTGTTGTACATTACTTAAAAGGAATGAAATGGTTTGACAGAAAAAATGAACCTCAAACTTCAAACTCTAGCCTGGCATCAGAAATCTACAGAAAACCCACTAATTGAATTTATGGTGGAAGAAGATTGATGTTGAGGAAGATGACGGGAGATTGCAGGGGATCCAAAAGGAACAAGGAAGGGAAAATAAATGGGGTTTTAATTCTTGATATGAAAAGACCGAATATTCATTTTCACTAATGTGTTGGTATTGTTTAATTAGGGGTATTTAACGGAAAGTAAATATGGGTACAATGCAAACATACTAGGCGTTTGGACATAAAAATTGTAAAATTCGAAAAAATGGTGAAAATTTTTTTCGAGTGAAAATGGTATTTGAAATTTAAAGTTGTGTTTGGATATAAATTTCAGTTTGGGTTGTTTTTGAAGTCTTGTGAGTAATTTGAGTGAATATTTTGAAAAACAGCTTTTTGCAGTTTTTAAAATTTTTGAAAATTTCCTAAATGCATCTTCAAGTGAAAATTGAAAATTTTATGAACAAACGCTGATTTCGAAAAAAGAAAACGAAATTGTTTTGGAAAAATCTTCAACCAAATTTTATGTCCAAACGGGCCAAGTTCACGAAATATGTCAGCAAAACCCTATATATATATATGTATGTATATTGTATATAAACTCATAAGTGCTTTGAAATGCTTTCCTTGAACCGATGGCTTATCGTAAACAACTCTCTAGCTTCACAAGGTAGGATAAAGTCTACACACTCACTATCCTCCGAAATCTTACTTGTAAAATTACACTTTTTTGAAAAAATCTTCAACCAAATTTTATGTCCAAACGGGCCAAGTTCACGAAATATGTCAGCAAAACCCTATATATATATATGTATGTATATTGTATATAAACTCATAAGTGCTTTGAAATGCTTTCCTTGAACCGATGGCTTATCGTAAACAACTCTCTAGCTTCACAAGGTAGGATAAAGTCTACACACTCACTATCCTCCGAAATCTTACTTGTAAAATTACACTTTTTTGAAAAAATCTTCAACCAAATTTTATGTCCAAACGGGCCAAGTTCACGAAATATGTCAGCAAAACCCTATATATATATATGTATGTATATTGTATATAAACTCATAAGTGCTTTGAAATGCTTTCCTTGAACCGATGGCTTATCGTAAACAACTCTCTAGCTTCACAAGGTAGGATAAAGTCTACACACTCACTATCCTCCGAAATCTTACTTGTAAAATTACACTTTTTTGAAAAAATCTTCAACCAAATTTTATGTCCAAACGGGCCAAGTTCACGAAATATGTCAGCAAAACCCTATATATATATATGTATGTATATTGTATATAAACTCATAAGTGCTTTGAAATGCTTTCCTTGAACCGATGGCTTATCGTAAACAACTCTCTAGCTTCACAAGGTAGGATAAAGTCTACACACTCACTATCCTCCGAAATCTTACTTGTAAAATTACACTTTTTTGAAAAAATCTTCAACCAAATTTTATGTCCAAACGGGCCAAGTTCACGAAATATGTCAGCAAAACCCTATATATATATATGTATGTATATTGTATATAAACTCATAAGTGCTTTGAAATGCTTTCCTTGAACCGATGGCTTATCGTAAACAACTCTCTAGCTTCACAAGGTAGGATAAAGTCTACACACTCACTATCCTCCGAAATCTTACTTGTAAAATTACACTTTTTTGAAAAAATCTTCAACCAAATTTTATGTCCAAACGGGCCAAGTTCACGAAATATGTCAGCAAAACCCTATATATATATATGTATGTATATTGTATATAAACTCATAAGTGCTTTGAAATGCTTTCCTTGAACCGATGGCTTATCGTAAACAACTCTCTAGCTTCACAAGGTAGGATAAAGTCTACACACTCACTATCCTCCGAAATCTTACTTGTAAAATTACACTTTTTTGAAAAAATCTTCAACCAAATTTTATGTCCAAACGGGCCAAGTTCACGAAATATGTCAGCAAAACCCTATATATATATATGTATGTATATTGTATATAAACTCATAAGTGCTTTGAAATGCTTTCCTTGAACCGATGGCTTATCGTAAACAACTCTCTAGCTTCACAAGGTAGGATAAAGTCTACACACTCACTATTTTCCGAAATCTTACTTGTAAAATTACACTGATTATTTTGTTATTGTATAAATATTTACATATAAAAAATTTAAACTCGTCCTATTTATTAGGTAAATAATTTTTTCTCGGAGACGGAGGACTTAGCGGGCAACTGTTCAAATCTCGAGGAATAACTTGTACAAGCAATTCGAGCTAAACTGAAATCATTATTTTCATTGGGCGATTCATCAGTCCTTAATTTACAAAAGTAAGGGTGATTTAATCCAATATGGTAGCCAAGTTGCAGTAGTAACAATTTTGGGTCACCCCTTCAACGAATCTTTTATTGGATGAGTTAGATAACTCATGCAACTTTTAAAGTATACGAAAAATTGAAAATCATCATGAATTATTATTTTATGGCCGTACAATACGAAAAACAAAATAATGAACCGTCACGGTGAAGCAATAACTATTGTTCATTAGGTTGTTGCTGATGGACCCACAAAATTTTATGTGATTTCGAGCTCATTCGCCCGAATCATGAAGATGACATGGACATTAGCCCAAAAGAATCAGAAATCATCTCGATATCCTATTTTATAGCCCTAACATACAAAAAAAAGAAGAAAGAGTTACAGCAGAGTAATGATTATTGTTCATTAGGTCGTTTGTGATAGGCTCACCAAAGTTTTGGCAAAATGGAGACCATCGCTCTTTGGCAAAACAATGACTACTATTCATTAGGTCGATTCAGATGGGACCTACAAAAATTTTAAGACGATTCAGAGTACATCGCCCGAATTCATGAAGATGGTGTGCACATTAGGAGACGAAAAGTTTGAAATCATCTTGAATACCTGTTTTGTAGCCCTAAAAGGCCAAAAAATGAGGTACACTAATGGCGAAGCGATGTCCATTATTTACTAGGTCATTTCTGATTGGCCCACAAAAATTTAGGCAATTCGGAGCGTGTCGCCCGAAATTACGAAGATGGCGTGCACATTAGCATACGTAAAATTGGAAATCATCCTGAATTCTTATTTTATGGTTCTAAGACGCAAACAAATGAGTAAGATTCATGGCAAAGCAAGGACCATTGTTCATTAGGACGTTTCTGATGGGCCCACACAATTTTATGGTCCTGAAACGCATACAAATGCGTAGACTTTGGCACACGAAAAATTATAAATTATCCTAAATTCTTGTTTTATGGCCTTAAAATACAAAAACAGAGGAACGGTCATGACGAAGCAATGAACATTATTTATTAGATTGTTTTTTATAGGCCCACAAAATTTTAGGTAATTCGGAGCTCGTCGCCCGAATTCATGAAGATGGCGTGGACTAGCACATAAAAAAATAAAAGTTGTCCTGAATTCTTGTTTTACGGCCTAAAATGCCAAAACAGAAACTGACATGGCAAAGGATGACGCTTGTTCATTCGGTAGTTTCTGATTGGTCCATAAAATTGTAGGCGATTCGAAGCTCGTCGCCTGATATGATGAAGATGATGTGGACATTAGTATACGAAAAATCGAAAATCATCCTGAATTCCTCTTTTATGGCTCTAAAATGTCAAAAACGAGGAACAATCATGGTTAATCAATGCCTATTATTCATGTCATATCTGATGGACTAGGCGATTCGATATCCGTCGCCCGAATTCATGAAGATGACGTGAATATTAGCCCACAGAAAATCAGAAATCATCGTGAAATCTGCAATTCAACTTTTTTACTAATGAAACTTATCATCGAAATTTTATCATACCACAACATTGAAAATTAAAAATCTATCTCTTGTACAACCATTGTCTAGTTTAATATATTTAACTATTTCAAAGAGAAAAGTTTCGCAATGGATAGAATACATCCTCCCAGGTGGATATGAAAATGCCTTTTTGAGATCTGCATTTCAATGTTCGTCCACCGATGTCTTTTCCTCTATGAAATATATTGCACCACACAAATAATTATATACAACAGCAATTAATGTATTCGTACATTGTGAAAGGAAAAGAATAATTTTATTTTAGGTTTGCTTTAACTTTACGAATTGGATGTGGATAACGGTACGAAGGGGAAAGATTTAATTAAAATTTACTCTTCTTCCTTCAATAAAGAAAGGAAAAAATAACTATTTCTTTCACTCTCTAGATTGATGAGTGGCTTTATCCGATCAGATCACTCATTAATTAGTTTCAGCAAATCTCGTAAAAAATATTAATTGATAATCTAGTAGGAATAGTAATTTAATTGCTATCACAAGTTCATCAATAGTATAAAATAAATGTACCAAAATCCTAAAAAAAAAGAGTTTAGATTCCAACTATACTAGTTTCACTCAAATCCAGACTCCGAATCGACATTCAAATCCCAAAAATTCTTTTTTATAAAAATTCCACAATTTTTGTCAAATTTCTATCTCAAAATACTAATTAAATAATTAAAACAATGATATAATCATGTATATTAATCAATTCCGAGTTAGAATCACTTACCCCAATGACTTTCTTGAAAATCCCACGAAAACTCGCCACAAACTGAGCTCCCAAAGTCCAAAAATGAAACATTAGATGAAACTCTCGTTCATATAGTACAACATTTGATCCCCATTGTGCTGACCGCAAAAGTTTTGTACGGTTCGCACATTCCAAGTTCTGCGGCCGCAATTCAAATTGTGCGGNAGCTTTCATCTGTCTGTTAAAATGTAATGCTATACCTTTTGTCCTTGAGAATCGGCTGGGTATAGCGGGAAAGAGTTTGACGATCTAGTTACATATCACATAAGATGGGTACTCCCGATATTGTCTTGGGAATTTAAAGTATATATAGTAGCGTACTGGACTCCATCTACATAAGTAGAAGCATTCAAGAATCACTTGACAGTTCTTATTTCAATTTTCCGACTCTCATCTTGTTAACTGACTTAACCGCAATACTTATCCAAAGACAGGACAAGTTGAAAGAGCTTCGGTAGTTACACTTTCTGTCTCGCGTAAGAAAGAGAGTTTAGAGTGCCATACAAAGAACCTTAGATAAGGGGATTCCTCCCATTGACTGAAGTTCAGAGTCAACCTTCCACACAAGGCAATCTTCTGATAGAGGGGAAGAGGCAGAGCACAACCGATTCTGTGGCACAAGATGCGCTGGTATTGCAAAGGCAGGAATGAGTTCACAACGTTCGAATAAGCTACTCGACCGACTAAAGCTAAAAGGAGAAAGGGAGATGACTCTAGTTGTTGAGTACCCTGAGGAAGGTACCAGATCGACTTCTAGTTGTAGCGGATCTTACTTACATCGGTTCTAGCGCTTTCTCTTGATTCTATTTTTGAAAGATCTTTCCTTGCTCTGAGGAATGCCCGGTTTAACCAGAATCATCTCGTTAGCTTTTAGAGTCATCCCGGGATCTTTGGCTTATGCCATGTGCTCCAAACTTGAACTCAACTTCCTTTTTTCACCAACATCCGCTTCTCACTCAAGAAACTGGTGAAAGTCCTTTCCCTTTGCTGCAGCTTTCACAGTCCCACTCCTCCTCAGACCAGACTGGGCTGCATTGCCGTACCTTCATACCTTCGCCCCGATGTCCTGTCTTAAGGTTCCCCATTACGGGTAGATTCCTCTTACCTAAGAAATGGAAGGGGGCACTTCAACCTGAAAAGAGCTAATACGGGATTACCCCAGTAGGCTTCAGTAAATTGATAATAACTTTCTCTATAAATATTCAAATGATGATTAGTTTACCTTTTTGAAAATTAGACTTAAAAGGCTACAATTTTCTTTTTTGAATCATCTCCAAATTCCTTATATATTAAAAGATATAAGCTTCCGAAATCGAACCATCGAATCTACAGAATCTTCTTTCTGCGGTTCTCACTTTTCCTCTGATGTCCGCACTCTTCCTCTGCGGTCCGCACCTAAGGCTTTGCCTCATCACTCCAATTTGTGCCCCTCGCACTTCAAAAGTTTCAGAACAACATCAGAGTGCCGAAATGGCCACACTCGCTCAAAACTCATCCCGAAACACACCCGGGCCACTCGGGACCCCGTATGAATGTACCAACAATTCCTAAAACATGATACGAACTTAGTCAAAACCTCAAATCACATCAAAAAATGCTAAAACCATGAATCATACTCCAATTCAAGCTTAATGAAACTAAGAATTTTTAACTTCTACATTCAATGTCGAAACCTATCAAATCAAGTCCTATTGACATCAAATTTTGCACACAAGTCATAAATGACATAACTGACCTATTCCAATTTCCAGAATCGGATTCCGACTCCGATATTTAAAAGTCCACTCCCGGTCAAACTTTCCAAAAATAATCAAATTTCTAACTTTCGCCAATTGACACCGAACGACCTACAGACTTCCAAATCAACATCCGGACATGTTCCTAAGACCAAAATCACCATACAGAACTATTCCCAGGATCAGAATTTCAAACGGACACCGATAACCTATAAATCCATTGCAAACCAAACTTAGAAAATTCTTAAACCTTCAAAATGCTAACATTTCATAATAAGCACCGAAATACTCTCGGGCCACCCGCTACTCGAACCGAACATACGCCCATATCACGACCCCAAATTTTCTCCGTAGGATGTCGTGATGGAACCTAGCCTTTAAGACTAGGTAGGCCTACTAATGCGGAATAACATAATAGAAATCTGAAATAAATAAAACTGCAATTCAAATAGTTACAACTCCCCAAACCCGGTATATATTACTTTACTTTACTACTATTAATAAGCGGCAATCTGAGCTGCATCCGAAAAATAAAAGCTACATCCGGTAACTATTAGGGTCATAAGGACAATTTTATAATTACATCATTATCAACCGATTCCATTGGCTGATAAAAGCAATTACTGTAGCTTCCTTGAAAGCTTATATCCTACTTCACAATTCTACCCATATAATATCATGATTACTTCCCAAGACAAAATCACTCATGTGGAACCCGCTCTTGGCTATTGCGATTGTCTTTAATAGCCGGCAGCCTCATTGCTTTGTCATAGTCTTTTAGTCCTTCTAAATTTCAAAACATAGGATATTTATTCGCAATTAGTACTAATTTTGTCCTAAGCTTAACATATGGTAACAATCATATTAGATTCACGTAAGTTTTTCAAAAGGTACATAATATTTATAAATTGCTACTATGCTTAATTTGGATTCAGCTTTCAACAAAAATATTAAAAGACGGATGGAATACTTTATATTCTTATCAAACATATAAATAAGATATCTTAGCAAATATACACTTAATGAAACTAAAGTATGTAAATAAAGAAATTTGTATCTAAAAGATGTCATTCTTTTTTATACAAAGTAAACATGAAAGAGTATAACATTAAAGAGAAACAATAGTAAACTTTTTAAATTTTTGATATTCAATTTTAATTTGTATACACGACCACAAACATTACGATATAACTTTTCGATATTTTATTTTACATGATATGTTTAATTATGAGGAATTTCATTAGCTATTATAATACAGGTGTAGCAATATAATATTGTTGATGTTTCTTAATTATTTTTAAAATTAAAAGTGGCAAGAAAGACACAAAGATAATTTATTAACTCAAAATTTTCTATGTAGCTTCTAACGAATTTATTTACTTATAATTATGTATATCGCGTTCATATGTTTGAAAATTTAACTAATCGCTCTTGAAAGATGGCACTGTTTATCTGTAAATGTTCGAGGAAAAGAGCATAAATGTCACGTTTCTAAATACGTTACACCAAAATTTATTTTTCAAATGACAAACATTGTTGCAACGTATAAAGATTTATCCAATACCATCTACATGATAAAATTACTCGATAAAATTTTATATGCCTACTTTGTTGTTTGTTACCTATGTCACCTCATTATATAAAATATATTATTCTGATTTTCGATGTGTACAGTAATTTCATAAAATGTAGTTGCCGCCTTTTTAATATCAAATTGTCTAATCAACTCATCTTTACGACATCACACTGTAAATATCTCATTTTATAATGTGCATAAGAATTTTTTCATCAGTAGAATCAATTACCAAATTAAAAGTTGGAACATCTAATATTTTACATGCCAAATTCTCTAAAATAAAAATTAGAAAACAAAAACAAATTGACAGGTCAAACAGGATTAACATGCTAAGACCCAGTTGGACTTCAAGAACTTATAGGAATACATATTTTTAAAAGTCAAATAGAAGTCCAACGTAAGAAAATACTGTTGCAAGCTTTAATTTTTGGAGCCCGGGCTAAAGTAACTAGTTGGAGATAATAAGCCTGATTATACGAGTTTCTACATTAGAGAATAACAAAGTATATGCACGGAGAATATATTAAGTAATGACTGATATGTATTGACGGATTCAAAGTTTAGGGCATATAACATTGAAAATACAAAAAGATTCGCCATGTAAAAATCTTAAAACACAATGGAAAAAGGGGGAGGATGGAGCAGATAACAATGGATATAATTGGTTAGTAAGGATTTCAATTTCCTCTCCAAGATAACCACTGAAAATTTTCACTTTCATTCATCGAACCATTCTCTGAAAATAAGCAAAGTCTCCGTACTTGTCGTAAAAGGGAGGCGTTACTGATTCCCACTTATTGCAACCTCTGATTCTGATTTGTAAGTTGCTCCCAATACCATCTTCTTCATTGATTACTTCGCAACATTGTCGTCGTGGTGCCTATTTTTTTGGCACAAATGGGCTCACCATAATTAAATTTTTCAAAAACCAAAATATTGTCTATAAATTTGAGATGGAAAGTTTATAGATGTATAGTCATCAATCTTATGTTAGTAAAATTAATAAGAGATTTCATCAAAATAAATAAATTAATCACTTTGTTTCATTTGACGTGAAATTAAGATAAATAGACTCAATTTAACCTTAACATAGCATATTTAAGACCTAAAGTTCCAAGATTATTTTTTTTCTTTCGTAAACTTCATGTATCTACTTAAATATAAATTAATTGAGTAGAAATTTACCTTTCTCCATACTTGGGGAGATAGAATAGTGTCCGTGACATTAATTTCGCATAAAGAGCGAGAGTACTCTTATAAAGACCTTGAATTCCAAAAAATAACTTTCCTTTCATAAATTTTGCAAGCCTAGACAAACAGATTCATATAAACTGAAATATCAGAAGTAGAAATTTACCTGTCTCCATACTGCGGGAGATAGCATTGACGCGGTGACATTAACCATATGAACTGCTAAAGCTGGTCTATAATTGTGATTCTCGCATTGCTTGTTAATACCAATAATGGTATTATAACTGGTCAAGGTTTCACCATTGCGAAGGTCAACAACTTGATCCAAGTAGTACTCTATAGGCCTTTTGCATGGTTCTACATTGTTTGGCCGAGTATTGAATGTGAATGGTTCTTCAGACCCTTTCCATGTCTTGAATGTCTGCATTGGCATCTCCAATTCCCTTGCATTCATCAGCCATGGATATAATTGAACTGAGTATCCCCAAGACACTGACAATGACCAGTTTCTCCTTAGGTCATAGCACAAACTATGCTGCATCGTCCGACTTGGATCCTTGTTGTAAGCTTCAATTACCTTCTTCACTGACTCAAATCGGCTCATTGAAGGAACCAAAGGTTGTAACACATACACGTCCAGATGGTGCAGTGAGACCAGTGGCGCCACGGGATGTGCTGCCAAAAGTCCTCTTGGACTTCCGTGTATATCCATCTCAAGAAAGAAAGAAAAACTTTTAAAACTTATAGTCCAAAACAAGCTTTAGCCATTTGTATGGTTATAAATTATTTCATTGAGTAAACTTAGAAAGTTTAAAGTTAAATTATTTTCAATCATTCTTTTTTAGGCAGAGTAAAAAGGAAAGAATGCCACTTAAATTGAGACTAGGAGACCATATATAAATCAAATTATTTAGAATTAAAAAATGCCTAAAATATTTGTTAAAATTATAGAGTAATAAAAGAAAAACTTGTTCGGACTCTCCAAACCTAATGGTATCATATAAATGTCATAAAAGCATTATAATGAGACGAGACAACACATAGAGCTGGTAAAATTGCCCTTATAATGTTAATTACTAAGTAAAATTTGGATTTTAAAGTTTGTAATTATACCTGGTGGAAACCGGGTTCTTTGGTGAGAGAAACTCCAATCTCAGCTACACAACTACCGATCTTCTGATCTGAACTGAACAGGTAATGGTAGCGATTAATGCAACTATCCAAAATCTTGACGAGCTCCGCCGCTAGAGGGTAGCTAATAGCAATGCCGCCACCGCCGTAAGCCATACTGTAGGAAAATACTACGTCGGTCTCCACGCTTTCGGAATTCCCACCAATGTAATACATTTGGTTGTGATCATATTTACCCAAAACCGTCACCAAATTCTCTGGAAAAAACATAGTATCATCATCTCCCATTACGAACCACCTCACATTCTTTAAACCTAATTCAAAGCTCTCCTTTACAATCCTGGCAATCCTCACAGCTGACCTGTCACCAAACCAACAAGTGTACTTGAATTTAGACGTGTCTTGAGAAACCCTATAAGGTGGGAAGGTTTCGGACCATGGTCCGTTTTGTTGGGGCTTTTCATCGAGCCACACGAATCCTCGCGTTACATCTGGTCTCCACCAGAGCTCAGAGTAACGCGAGCGGTTGTTCCATGCTTTAGCGGACCCTCCGATGCCAAACAGAATGTGGGATATATTTGTTTCTTCTTCCTCATCTTCTTTGCTGATATATTTTTCTCGGTTATTTGTAACCGCAACAGCACTATTATTAGCATAGCTGTCGGAGAAATTAACAGTGAAGGATAATATTAGATAAATGGAGGCCACTAAGCAGATGGCAATTAGAAAGCTCTTGACAATGAAAATGGTGCAAAGTTTTGGGACTAATTTGTGGTTATTAGAGAAAGGGACGTAACGTTTCCGGGGAGATATTTCCTTCATTTTGTAAAGAGTATGACTCTTTGTTAAATGGATTGTGGTCTTCTACTTAAAACCTATGGAACCTAAAGGCTTGCATCTTATTTCGTGCTGCTTGATTTCTACGTAGTTAAGGAATTTGTTTTTTTTTAAATCAAATTTCATACTTACATTTTATTTGAGCTTAATTTAGGTGCATGTCAAAAACAATTTATACTATAAGGTTATAGTAATAATTTGTTGTAGTAGATAATTTTTCTTATTTAAAATGTAAATTTCACTTTTTGTGAAAAGTTACTTATAAATAAAATTTGAGCAACGTGATTTTATGTGTGTATATAACACAACACACACACACACACACACACACACACACACATATATATATATAT
>AWOL01S0103912.1:0-18436 GCA_000715115.1 Nicotiana otophora | reverse complement strand
ATATATATATAAACTCATAACTGCTTTGAAATGTTTTCCTTGAGCCGATAATTTATCGGAAACAGACTCTTTAGCTTCACAAAGTAGGATAAAGTCTACGTACTCACTATTCTCCCAGACCTTACTTATAAAATTATACTGTCTATATTGTTGTATAAATATTTACATATAAAAAATTTAAGCTCGTTGTATTTTACTTAAGTAAATAAAATTTTCTCGGAGACGGAGGACTTAGTGGGCAACTGTTCAAATCTCGAGGAATAACTTGTATTATGCAATTCGAGCTAACCTGAAATCATTATTTTCATTGGGCGATTCATCGGTCCCTAATTTACAAAAGTAAGGGTGATTTAATCCAATATGGTAGCCAAGTTGCAGTAGTAACAGGGTCACCCCTTCAATGAAATTTTTATTGGATGAGTTAGATAACCCATGCAACTTTTGAAGTATACCAAAAATTGGAAATCATCATGAATTATTATTTTATGGCTGTAAAATGCAAAAACATGATGAACTGTCACGGCGAAGTAATAACCATTATTCATTAGGTCACTGATGATGGATCCACAAAATCTTAGGTGATTTGGAGCGCATCGCCTGAATCATGAAGATGACGTGGACATTAGCCCCGAAAAAATCAGAAATCATCCTGATATCCTATTTTATAGCCTTAAAATACAAAAAATGAGGAACAGTTACGGCAGAGCAATATAATGACTATTGTTCATTAGGTCGTTTTTGATGGGCCGACAAAATTTTAGGCGAAACGGAGACCGTCGTTCAAATTCATGAAGATGACATGGACATTAACACACGAAAAATCAGAATTCATCTTGAATTCCTATTTTTGGCCCTAAAACGTCAAAAAACATGGAACAAACTTGGCGAAACAATGACTATTGTTCATTAAGTCGTTTCAGATGGGCCTACAAAATTTTTAGGCGATTTAGAGTACATTACCCGAATTCATGAAAATGGCGTGGACATTGTTATCACTCTGTATTCAAAACCAGTAGATCAATAAACGTTAGTTTAAGAAAAAAACAAAGCAAAAATAATTCCGAGCCCACAAGTTTCTTGTGCTTCCTTAAAGAATGTAATCTCCTCACAATGCCCAAGGTTGCGGATTAATTCCTCCCAGATAGAACGGAATAACTATTCTGTAATAGCGGTACTTCAAATCACAGAATTTCGGCGAACTCAAATGGCGGAGCAAATCACACAAAATGCTTACGTTTTGCTTTTGAAAAACCAATGCAGTATGCAGAAAATTGAGGGAAGAGATTTCAGATTTTTCAGTGGTGGAAAATGAGGCTAATCCTATCTATTTATAGACAATGAAAGGGTGAGATGAAGAGATGCAATCCAAGAGGTGCCTCTTTCATTTCCCATTCACACCCCAATGAAAGGGTGAGATGAAGAGGTGCAATCCAAGAGGTGCCTCTTCCATTTCCCATTCACACCCAAGAGGTGCCTCTTCAATTTTTCATTCACACCCCTTAATAAAAACGCAACAATCCCCCACATGAATGGGGAATGGACATATGTGAAAAAACATGCAAGAAAATACTATGTGATTCGCAATTAAGGATTAATTGCATTTGGATAAGTAGGTTTCCCTTTGAACTTTCCATAGTGAGCTTATATCAGATATACTCGGTCAATCGATAGATTTGATATCTTTGAAACGTCGAACTTTGAACCCTTAACCGTTTTTGGTTCTTATTGTTGTGTTCGTTTCAGCCATGAACACCACCTGGTTCATAAGTGCGTAGAGAACTGGCCTTACAGAATTTTTCATGAAGCGGCTTACTCCTCACACTTACATAGGTGATTTCTAAGCGTGTTATCCCGTAGATACACTATTTGATATACCCCGTATCAAATTTAGAAACCATTAAAAAGCCTTAACGTTTTATCTTTGGTACTGAACATTGTCACATCACGAGAATGGACCAAAAAGAAATTTTATTTGACAATGTTGAGCCTTCATTAATGACTTTGTTTGATCTCCTTGAACCTAGATCTTGGGATCTCCAGTCTTCTAGGTAGAGTTACTGCCACAATGACTTGTCCTTGGCCATAGTCCCATTCCCTTTGATGACTTCTCATCTGCCTCTTTAGGTAGGCCTTTTGTAAGAGGATCCGATACATTATCTTTTGACTTTACATAGTCAATTATGATAATTCCACTAGAGAGTAGTTGTCTAACGGTATTATGCCTTCGTCGAATGCGATGAGATTTCCCGTTATACATAACGCTCACAGCCCTTCCTATTGCTACTTGACTATCGCAATGTATGCATACAAGTGCCACAGGTTTGGGCCAAAATGGAATGTCTTCTAAGAAATTCCGGAGCCATTCAGCTTCTTCACCGGCCTTGTCTAAAGCTTTAAACTCAGACTCCATTGTAGAGCGGGTGATGCATGTCTGTTTGAACGACTTCCAAGACACTGCTCCTCCACCGATGGTAAACACGTATCCACTTGTGAATTCTGATTCCGTTGATCCGGTGATCCAATTTGTATTACTATATCCCTCAACAACTGCGGGATAATTATTGTAATTTAATGCATAGTCTTGGGTATATTTCAAATATCCCAATACTCATTTCATTGCTATCCAATGAGCTTGGTTGGGATTACTTGTGTATCGACTAAGCTTACTTATCGCACAAGCTATATCAGGTCGTGTATAATTCATAATGTACATCAAACTTCCCAATACTCGAGCATATTCCAATTGAGACTTGCTTTGACCTTTATTCTTTACAAGAGTATGGTTTAAATCAATTGGCGTTTTTGCTTCTTTAAAGTCCAAATATTTGAACTTTTCAAGTACCATTTTAATATAATGAGATTGAGACAAAGCTAGACCTTGAGGAGTTTGAAGGATCTTAATTCCCAAAATTAAATCGGCAACTCCTAAGTCTTTCATATCAAACTTACTAGTAAGCATGCACTTAGTAGCATTTATGTTAGCAATGTCATTACTCATTATCAACATATCATCCATATATAAACAAACAATGACTATTTGATTTGGAGTACTCTTAATGTAAACTCATTTGTCACACTCATTGATCTTGAAACCATTTGACAAAATTGTTTGGTCAAATTTCACATGCCATTGTTTTGGTGCTTGTTTTAGTCTGTAAAGTGACTTAACAAGTCGACACACCTTCTTTTCTTTTCTAGAAACTACAAATCATTCAGGTTGTTCCATATAGATTTCTTCCTCTAAATCTCCATTTAAGAAGGAGGTCTTTACATCCATATGATAGATTTGAAGGGCATACACGGTGGCTAACGCTATTAATATCCTGATAGATGTAATCCTTATTACCGGCGAGTATGTATCAAAGTAATCAAGACCTTCTCATTGCCTAAACTCTTTAACAACTAATCTTGTCTTATATTTGTCAATAGTACCATCAGCTTTTATTTTCCTTTTGAAAATCTATTTAGAACCCAAAGGTTTATTTTCCGGAGGAAGATCAACCAATTCCCAAGTATGATTACTTAATATGGATTCTATCTCACTATTAACTGCCTGTTTTCAATATTGTGCTTCCGAGGAAGATATTGCTTCTTTGAACGTTTGAGGCTCATTTTCCAACAAAAATGTCAGAAAGTCTGATCCAAAGGAAGTAGTTGTCCTTTGACGTTTACTACGTCTTGGATTTTCCTCATTAAATGTACTTTCCTTTTCTTCTTCTCGAGGTGTCTTAGATTTTTCACTAGACAACTCACATTCATTTTTATACAGATAAATATTCTCAAAGAATTCAGCATTATCGGATTCGATTACCGTATTAATATGAATGTCGGAATTTTCTGATTTATGAACCAGAAAATGATATGCTGTACTATTTCTTTCATATCCTATGAAAACGCAATCAATCATTTTCGGTCCAATCTTTACCCTTTTGGGTTTAGGAATTTGCACTTTAGTTAAAAAAACCCCACACTTTAAAATATTTTAAGTTGGGTTTCCTACCTTTCCATTTTTCATATGGAATAGATTGCGTTTTGTTATGGGGAACTCGGTTGAGTATTAAGAATATCTTCCCCCCCCACAAGTTCTGGGGTAAACCCGAACTTATCAATAAGGCATTCATCATCCCCTTTAACGTTCTATTCTTTCTTTCCGCAATTCCATTAGATTGTGGTGAGTAAGGGGCAGTTGTTTGGTGAATAATGTCATATTCCAAACATATTTCTTCAAAAGGAGATTCATATTCACCACCCCTATCACTTCTTATCATTTTGATCTTTTTGTTTAGTTGCGTTTCAACTTCATTTTTGTATTGCTTGAATGCCTCAATTGCTTCATCTTTACTATTAAGTAAGTAAATATAGCAATATCTAGTACTATCGTCAATAAAAGTTATAAAATACTTTTTCCCACCGCGAGATGGTATTGACTTCATGTCGCAAATATCTGTGTGAATTAAGTCTAAAGGATTTGAATTCCTTTCAACTGACTTATAAGGATGTTTAACATACTTTTATTCCACACATATTTGACATTTCGAGTTATTGCATTCAAACTTAGGCAATACTTCCAAATTAATCATTTTTTGCAAAGTTTTGAAGTTGAAGTGGCCTAAACGTTCATGCCATAAATTATTTGACTTAAGCAAGTAAAAAGAAGCTGAAATTTTATTCATATCAATGGCAACTACATTGAGTTTGAAAAGGCCCTCCGTAAGGTAGCCTTTTCCTACATACATTTCATTCTTACTAACTACAACCTTGTCGGAAATAAAAACATACTTAAAGCCATTCTTGACTAGAAGTGATGTCGAGACTAAATTCTTCCGCATTTCAGGAACATGAAGGATATCATTTAGAGTCACTATCTTGCATGAAGTCATCTTCAAAGCTATCTTCCCCGTTCCTTCAATTTTGCAGTAGCGAAATTTACCATAAAACCTGTCTTGTTGGGTCCAGCGGGAGCATAAAATGTAAACAACTCCTTGTTATCACAAACATGACGAGTTTCCCCCGAATCAATCCACCATTCTCTAGGATTTCTGACTAGGTTGCACTTCGAAAGCATGGCACATAAATCATCTATTTCATCATTCTTCTCAATCATGTTTGCTTGACTTTTCTTCTTGTCCTTCTTTGGCGCACGACATTCAGTAGACTTGTGTCTAACTTTTCACAGTTGTGGCAATTACCTTTGAACTTCTTTTTGCTTGGGTAATTCTTTGGACCAGACGACTTCTTTCTCTTTTTGCTCGTTGAAGCTTCCTCAACAATATTTGCACCCATAATTGTTGAATTTCCACGGGACTTCTTCTCCGCAGCCTTATTATCCTCTTCAATCCGTAGACGAACAATAAGGTCTTCAAGCTACATATCCTTGTGCTTATGTTTCAAGTTATTCTTAATGTCCTTCCATAGCGAAGGCAGCTTTTCAATAAATGCCGCAACTTGAAACGCTTCATTTATGATCATACCTTCAATCATAAATTTATAATTAGTAAAATAATCAATATCTTGAATAAAAATATTGACTCTGTTTATACCTTCAGTAAAGAGGTCATGAACAATAACTTGTAATTCTTTGACTTGCGTTATGACAAATTTACCGTCAACCATTTTGAAATTCAGAAATTTGGCGGCCACAGACTTCTTTAGTCCAGCATCTTCAGTCTTGTACTTCTTTTCAAGAGCATTCCACAATTCTCTTGATGTTTTCATGATACTATAAATATTGTACAAGCCGTCTTCCAAGCAACTTAAAATATAGTTTTTGCATAAGAAGTCAGAATGCTTCCATAGCTCAGTGACCACAAATCACTCATTTTCAGGAATTTCTTCTCCCACAACTGGAACGTCTTCGCTGATAAAGCGCTGTAAACTGAGTGTGGTTAGGTAGAAGAACATTTTCTGCTGCCAACGCTTAAAGTTCACATCGAAAAACTTTCCAGGTTTTTCTGCCAGTGCAGGAGTTGTGCGTCTTGAAGACGCAGTTGCCATTGCAGCAGTAGTCCCAACAGAACCATTCTGTTGTTCCGCACTTGTTGTCATTTTTCTGTAAAAAACATTGACAAACAGAATTAGTATCTCGATGAAGTTTTTATATCTTCAAACCGAATACAAGAAACCGAGTTTTTATATCTCGGATTGAGTAAAAAGTCATAAAGATTTTAATCTCAAACTTGAGTACAAAATCCGAAGATTTTAATTTCCAAAACGGGAGTAGAAAATCAATAAGATTTTAGTCTCCCAAAACAGAATGTAAGATGAATACAAAAATAAATAATAAATTTCTTAAGCTTGTTATCACTCTGTATTCAAAACCAGTAAATCAATAAACGTTAGTTTAAGGAAAAAACAAAGCAAAAACAATTTTGAGCCCACAAGTTTCTTGTATTTTCTTAAGGAATTTAATCCCCTCACAATGCCCAAGGTTGCGGATTAATTCCTCCAAGGATAGAACGGAATAACTATTCTGTGATAGAGGCACTTCAAATCACAGAATTTCGGCGAAATCAAATGGCGGAGCAAATCACACAAAATGCTTACGTTTTGCTTTTGAAAAACCAATATAGTATGCAGAAAATTGAGGAGAGAGATTTTAGCTTTTTCAGTGGTGAAAAATGAGGCTAAGCCTCTCTATTTATAGACAATGAAAGGGTGAGATGAAGAGGTGCAATCCAAGAGGTGCCTCTTCCATTTCCCATTCACACCCCAATGAAAGGGTGAGATGAGGAGGTGCAATCCAAGAGGTGCCTCTTCCATTTTTCATTTACACCCAAGATGTGCCTCTTCCATTTTTCATTCACACCCCTTAATAAAAACACTACAGACATTAGCACACGAAAAGTTTGAAATCATTTTGAATACCTGTTTTATGGCCCTGAAAGTCCAAAAAATGAGGTACACTCATGGCGAAGCAATACCCATTATTCACTAAGTCATTTCTGATGGGCCTACAAAATTTTAGGCAATTCGAAGCCTGTCGCCCGAATTTATTAAGATGGCGTGGACATTAACACATGTAAAATTTGAAATCATCTTGAATTCATATTTTATGGTTCTAAAACGCAAAAACAAAATGAGGAATATTCATGGCAGAGCAAAGACCATTGTTCATTAAGACGTTTCTGATGGGCCAATAAAATTTTTGACGATTCGGAGCCCGTCACCCCAATTCATGAAGGTTGCGTGAAAATTAACAGACGAAAAATCGGAAATCGTCCTGAAATCATCCTGAGATCTGCACTTCAATTCTTTTACTAATGAAACTTATTTCGAAATTAAAAATCTATCTCTTGTGCAACCATTGTCTAGTTTAATAGTATATTTAACTATTTCAAAAAGAAAAGTTTCGCAATGGATATAATACATCCTCCCGGGTGAATATGAATATGCCTTTTTGAGATCTAACCTGAAATCATTATTATGTAATTCGAGCTAACCTGAAATCATTATTTTCATTGGGCGATTCATCAGTCCCTAATTTACAAAAGTAAGGGTGATTTAATCCAATATGGTAGCCAAGTTGCAGTAGTAACAATTTTGGGTCACCCCTCCAATGAAATTTTTACTGGATGAGTTAGATAACCCATGAAAATTTTAAAGTATACGAAAAAATGGAAATCATCATGAATTATTATTTTATGGCCGTAAAATACAAAAAAATGATGAGCAATAACTATTGTTCATTAGGTCGCTGATGATGGACTCACAAAATTTTAGGTGATTTGGAGCCCATCGCCTGAATCAAGAAGATGGCGTGGACATTAGCCCCAAAAAAATCAGAAATCATCCCGATATCCTATTTTATAGCCTTAAAATACAAAAAAATGAGGAACAGTTACAGCAGAACAATATAATGACTATTGTTCATTAGGTCGTTTGTGATGGGCCCACAAAAGTTTAAGCGAAACGAAAACCATTGTTCAAATTCATAAAGATGACATGGACATTAACACACGAAAAATCAGAATTCATCTTGAATTCCTATTTTTGGCCCTAAAACGTCAAAAACTAAGGAACAAACTTGGCGAAACAATGACTATTGTTCATTAAGTCGTTTCAGATGGGCCTACAAAATTTTTTAGGTGATTCAGAGCACATCGCCCGAATTCATAAAAATGACGCGGACATTAGCACACGAAAAGTTTGAAATTATCTTGAATACCTGTTTTATGGCCCTGAAAGGCCAAAACATGAGGTACACCCACGGCGAAGCGACGCTACACCCATGGCGAAGCGATGCCCATTATTCACTAGGTCGTTTCTAATGGGCCACAAAAGTTTAGGCAATTCGGAGCCTGTTGCCCGAATTTATGAAAATGGCTTGGACATTAGCATGCGTAAAATTAAAAATTATCCTGAATTCCTATTTTTTGATCCTAAAACGCAACAAAATGAGAAAGATTCATGGTAAAGCAAGGACCATTGTTTATTAGGACGTTTCTGATGTGCCAACAAAATTTTAGGCGATTCAGAGCCCGTCACCCGAATTCATGAAGGTTGCGTGAAAATTAGCTAACGAAAAATCGGAAATCATTCTGAGATCTGCACTTCAATTTTTTTTTACTAATGAAACTTATTTCGAAATTAAAAATCTATCTCTTGTACGACCCATTGTCTAGTTTAATAGTATATTTAACTATTTCCAAAAGAAACGTTTCGCAATAGATAGAATACATCCTCCCGGGTGAATATGAATATGCCTTTTTGAGATCTGCATTTCAACGTTTGTCCACCGATTGTCTCTTCCTCTATAAAATATATTGCACCACACAAATAATTTTACAACAACAATATATTCGTACACTGTGAAACGAAAAGAATAATTTTATTTTAGGTTTGCTTTAACTTTACGAATTGGAGGTGGATAACCATAGGAAGAGGAAAGATATAATTAAAATTTACTTTTCTTCCTTCGTTTCTCTCCGATCAATAAATTAAAGAAAGGAAACAAGAACTATTTCTTTCACTCTATAGATTGATTTGTTGCTTTGGATATGAAGCACACTCTAATTACTTGTGCACCATATTCAAAATAAAATGCTGTAGAAGGATGAAATACAACCTTACCTCTCCATAAGACGTGATTAAAATATCGTAAAACTCAGATTAGACCTAGTGTTTTAAAAGTTTTTTGTTGGGACTCGCCTAGCGGCTCACCCCGGAGCGGTGCACTATCAAACGCCTTGAGGCTCATGAGTCGGGCTTAGTTCTGTGAGGCTTATACCCAAGCGCCCTAAAGAAGCCTAACGCTCAAAGCTCGGGGACTCACCCAGCAGTTCCTATGTAAATCATGTGTTGAATTCACTAATTAGCACTGCTGACTCTTAACATTATTTAACAAATGAATGATTAAAGTTCGTTTTATCTGTAGGTAATGTTTTAACTTCAATACCACACAAAAGGAGGGGGAGGGTTGATTTGTGTGGTACCCAATTTTTCGCTTAAACTGATTATAGAAGGACCGAGTTCCTCTATGTGTTCCTTAACCTACTATTGCTGAAATAGTAAATGCGGAAAGTAAAGAACACAAGTATTTTACGTGAAAAACACCTGGCTCTAAAGGTGAAAAAATCACGATCTACTTCTCAATAGGATTTTCCCAAACTTTCCACTAAATCACTGAGCCAAAAACTGCATTTACAAAACACTTTTGTAAACCTAGGATTAACTCTAATCCAGTTGTGGCAAACAACCTCTAACTGTTGCGACAACTTTAAGTTAACTCTAATTTGAATACTCTGAGTACCTATTACAATTGTCTATAGATAAAGTTGGAAGGTACAATATGAAAAACCTATTCAGGTTTGCACACTTGAATCACACAGGAATTACTTGCAAAATGCCTTGCTATTTTTCTCTCAATTCATGTTTAACTTCTGCTTTTGTGCATACCTGTATAATGAGAACATCCTACAATATATAGAGTAAGTAGATGAAGAAATAACTAGAATTCTAATGCTACTCTTCCTTGGTGGAAGAGTTCTAGTTGATCTCAACTTCTAACTCCTCCCTTATCTTGGATAATGTTCTCTTTGATTAAGGAGTCCTTCTCCTTATCAATTATGCAACCTTTTCAATCAGGAGATATCAATTATACCAAGTTAAACTTATCTCCTTCACGTGCATCCCACATGATCGAATCTGCCCGTGTCTATGCACACAAGGGATGGACCTGGTTCATGCTTGAGCTTCCTTTGTCAATTTTCAAAACAAACCTTCACTTGGGCCAACAAATTCCCCCTTTTTGATGATGACAAACTCTGTGCTTTTTCACAAGCCTAGACCATGTCTCAACTTAGCTCAACATCAACACAATGTTAAAAATATTTTCCCTTTTTATCAGTTATCATCAAGGACCAGGTTTATCAGGTTATAAACATCACTGTTCAGAGTGTAAAGCACAACCTTTTTTCCCCTTTTGGCATCATCGAAAAGTTGCATAAATATATAAAATAACCAGATTTTAAACTTACTCATGGCCACTAGGCTACTTCAAATGCAATTATGGATTAATCATCATAGATCAAGCTAAGCATATTAACCATCAAAGAAATATAAACACACAGTTAGAGCAAAAGACAGTGAATTTCATTGATGATTGATAAGATCATACCACAAAGCATAAGAAGAATTAGAAACACTGGAAACATGAGTAAAAGAAACAAAAAATCCCGAACTGAGTTACTGGTTGATCTACACTAGGCTAGGAGACTTAAGGCTGGGAAAAACTAGGTGCTTTATTTTTGGCTTGGAGGAGTTTCAGCATATCCTAAAGAATGCCATCATTCTTCTCTTTTTCTCTTGCCAGCTCAGTTCTGAGAGCATCTCTCTCAGTCTCCACCTCTGCCAACCTCTTCTTCAGCCTCTCAATCTCAGCATCCTTAGCCCCATTTTCTTGCACCAAGGCTCGTACCTTGCTATTCACTGGTACCTTCTTGGATGAACCAGGTTCTTTAGGAGTTGCATGGACTTTATAATCACAAACAATCAGAGTATTTTCCCCAAAATGATCCTTGTTTGTACCAACCTCCCACTCCTTCATAGGTACCTTAACATATGTAAGCATAACGGTGAGAATGAAGCCATAGGGAATGGCATGAGTCTTGGTGCCATTTAGAACCCTATCAAGAAGCTGGATTATAAATCCAGGCCAATTAATCTGTCTCCCACTGTCTAGACACTCCATGAGGACCAAGTCCATGAAGTTTGCAATGTGTCTCCTTTTCTGCCATGGCAGAGCATGTTTGTTGACAAATTCGAACAACACTTTGTGGGGTGGCTTTATCTCACTCTTGTACAAAGCATTGGGCTCAACTTTCTCCTCATTGTCACTGAATTTTCTGGTAATGGCAAGGGCAGTAGGAAGATTTTATAGGCTTGACCACTTAAGCTTTGTATAGTCATTGTACCCCTCATCAGGTACACCCAGAATTTCTCCTAACTCCTTTACATCGAAGGAGACTTGCACTCCTTTCACTATGCTGGTAGCCCTTCCATCTTCCACCTCACCATTTACCATAAACTCAACAATTTCATTCCTGGCCAGCTTTCCATCCATATGAAGGACCATGTCCTTTCGGCCTTGCAATTCCAACTTCTCCAAAAGCAACATTATTCCTTGCTCCTCCAAGTCCCTGGGGAGTCTGCCCTTCAAAATTTCCTTCTTGCCAAACTTGGCCATCTTGTCTTTCTTAGTGTCAAAATCATCTTCTTCCTCTCCACTCTATTCTTCTTCCTCAACAATTTTCACTTGTTTTGACTTCACAACAGACCTTGTTCTTTTCGCCAAGGTGGATGGTTCAGCAGACTTTGACTCTGAAACAAACTTCTTAGTGGAAGTCTTGGCTTTCTTGGTTTTGGGAGTCAGAACCTCCACTTCTTCAGTCTCATCTTCATCTCGAAGGACCAGGTCCATCTCATCAATGTCAACAGCCTCAACAGGATCATCCATCTTCTTCTTTCCCTTAGCAACTGCTTTTCTTCTACTTTCTTCTAAGGCTTTCTGCATTTCTGCCTCATTCTGCTTTAGCTGAATTCTTGTGGGAGGAATTTTAACAGCAACAGTAGGGGCAACCTTCCTTTTATTGTTTGCCCTAGCAGTGCTAGGGGTTTTAGTCTTTGAACTTCCTTTCTTCTTGGATTATAACTCTCAGTTACTCTTTTCAGTAGGTTTGCGAGGGTTTCCTGTTTAGATGAAACAGGTTCATCTCTATTTTTCCCAAGTTGAACCAGCTCTTCAGCAGCTTCGCCAGACCCACTTCCCCCTATTTTATTTATACTCTCCTCTACTCCAGTAGATTTTTCTCCCCAAACAACCATTGCACCTGTGTCTTTAGTTAAACTAACAGGAGTGAGTGAAGAAACAACCACTCATTTACCCTTTCCCTTCACAGCACTCCTTACTCCCTTGCTTTTTTTTTTATTTTCCCTTTTTATTTTTACCACCAACTTCTCCAGACTCTGTAGTTTCAACACCCGCTATAGACCCTATCAGCACAAACATATTCTCCAAATTTGTAGCAACTTTAGAAATTATCTCAGGAGTAACTTTAGGGCCAGAAGATACGTGTTCAGTTTTGGAGGAAACAATTTCTTCCCCCTCAGTAGCAGATTTGAATGATTCATCATATTTCTGAGTTCTTCCTCCCTACTCGCTTTCAGTTGTTCATTAATTTTTTGAATCTGTTCTCCACCAGCAACAACCTTGCGAGCCATCATTTTTACTCTTTTCTTAGAAGTTGGGGTGTTGGAAAGAGTAACAGTGGGTGTGGAAGTGGTTTCTTGTGGTGGTGATGAAGGCTTTTTAGGAGTGTTAGCCATTTCTATGCTTGCGTATGGAAGAGAAGAGAATTGGATTGTGTTTGGAAGGTGAAACGACTTGAGAGAGATGAAGTGAGGAATACACTAAAGCTGATCAATTTAAAGAGGAGTAATTAATGGGGGTAACATCAGCTTTTCAGACTTTTAGAAGTCTAAACAAACTGAATTTCAGTTTTGAAAAGACGTTGGAGTGTATCCCTAGAATCTAGGCACTTTAATTCGGTAGGGACTCTTTTGAACGGAACTGGTTCACTTGTAACGGATAAGTCCATAAAGAGTTTGGAATTAGGTAGGACTCTGCTCATGATCCAAATATTATTATTTCAAATTATGCAAAGTGTAGAAAACATACCGAGTAATCTTGATGAACCAGGTTCTTCACTAAGAATTCTCTTGTGTAAGTTTAAATTTGCCAAAATAGAAAAAATATCATTAGAGATTAATGAGTCATTTTAGCACATGGTACAAGAGTATACTATTGAAAGTATGAGACTGAGCAAAATTTAATCTAATTATATATACAATTTACAGATTTTCTAACGAAATTGTTTTTCTTTATCTTTTTCATTGTGAATTTTGAACTGGTCCTTTTAGGTAATCTTAATCATCCCTAATTCTAACCCGTTCCTTTCAAAGTGATCTCTACTTAGGGATTTTGTGAAGATATCAGCTATTTGCTTGTCAGTAGTATAAAATTCCACAGTTATTAAACTTTTTTCATAGTTATCCCTCAAAAAGTGATGCCTAACATCTATGTGCTTAGTTCTCTTGTGATGAACCGGGTTCTTGGTCATACTAATTGCACTAGTGTTATCACAAAAAAATGGGGATATAACCAACATCAATTCTAAAGTCCATTAATTGTTGTTTGATCCACAACAATTGAGCACAACATGAAGCGACAGCAATATACTCAGCTTCAGTAGTAGATAAGGCCACTGAATTTTGCTTTTTGATAGCCCAAGACACAAGACATGAGCCAAAAGAGTGTGCCATACCTGAGGTGCTCTTTCTATCCACAAGAAAACCTGCATAATCAGCATATCCCACTAGATTGAAATTACTACCTTTTAGATACCATAGACAGAGATCAGTGGTGCCTTTTAGATATCTCAAAATTCTCTTGACAACAGTCAAGTGAGACTCCTTTGGATTTGCCTGAAATCTTGCACAAAGGCCTACACTGAAAACAATGTCAGGTCTACTAGCAGTGAGATACAACAATGAGCCAATCATTCTCCTATACAACTTCTGATCAACAGATGAACCAGGTTCATCTATATCCAACTTTATAGCTGTTGCAATAGGAGTGTCAATTTCTTTGGAATCTTCCATTTTAAACCTTTTAAGCAACTCTTTTACATACTTCTGCTGATGGATCATAGTTCCATTTGAATTTTGTTTAATTTGTAAGCCTAAAAAGAAATTAAGCTCACCCATCATGCTCATTTCAAATTCACTCCCCATTAGTTTAGCAAATTCTTTACTTAACTTATCTGTAGTTGCTCCAAAGATTATATCATCAACATATATATAAACTACAAAGAGATCTTTACCTTTTTCTTTCAAGAACAAAGTATTGTCAATTTTACTTCTCTTGTAGTCATGCTCAAGCAAAAACTTTGATAATCTTTCATACCTTGCTCTTGGAGCCTGCTTGAGCCCATAAAGTGCTTTGTCAAGTTTGTACACATGATCAGGACTCTCCTTGCTTTTAAACCCCGGAGGTTGCTTGACAAACACTTATTTCTTTAGATAGCCATTGATGAAGGCACTCTTGACATCCATTGGATGAAGGGTGAATTCCATGTAAGCAACAAAGGCTATAAAGAGTCTTATTGCTTCCAACCTTGCAACTGGAGCAAAGGTTTCATCATAGTCTATGCCCTCTTGTTGACTATATCCTTAACCTCCAATCTTGCCTTGTTCCTTGTAACATTCCGTCTTCATCAAGTTTGTTTCTGAAGATCCATTTTGTGCCAATTACTGATCTGTCCTTGGGTCTTGGTACCAGATGCCAAACTTGACTCCTTTCAAATTGGTTGAGTTCATCTTGCATTGCATTTACCCAGTCTGCATCCTGCAAAGCCTCAAAAATATTTTTAGGTTCAATAAGAGATAAGAAGGCATCAAAAGCACAAAGATTTTTTAATGAAGATCTGGTTTTGATTCCAAAGTTTGGATCAGTTATTATGTTCTCAATGGGATGAGAACTTTGATACTTGTAAGATTTTACAACTAACTGGTTTCCCCTTGATGTTTCTTCAATGTTTTGTTGTTGTGGAACATGTTCATGGACAAGTTCCCTTGAGGTTTGAGAATCATTTCCTCTTTGTTCTATTCCCCCTTGTCATGTTGTCCTGGGTGGAAGAACCTGTTCCATCACATGTTCCTTCCTCTAGTGCAGCTTTAGTCTGAGCTATGGTTTCATTTGAGTTTCTTACCAGCCCAATTGCTTCATCATCATGTTCCTGCCTCTCAGAAAGAATGTTAGTTTCATCAAAAACCACAGGAACACTTTCTTCTACACACATAGTTCTTTTGTTATAGATCTTATAAGCTTTGCTATGTGAAGAATATCCCAAGAATACTCCCTCATCACTTCTGGGATCAAACTTACCTAGGGAGTCTTTACCATTGTTCTGCACAAAGCACTTGTTTTCAAATGCCCTAAGATGGGATATGTTTGGTTTTCTCCCTTTAAGTAACTCATAGGGAGTCTTCTCTACAAGATGTCTAGTCATGCACCTATTTATGATGTAGCATGCAGTATTTACAGCTTCTACCCAAAAGCTATGGGGCAGTTTACTAGAAAGAAGCATAGTCCTAGCCATATCTTCAAGTAACCTATTCTTTATTTCAACTACTCCATTTTGTTGTGGAGTCCTAGGGGCAGAAAAATTATGATCTATGCCATGCTCATCACAAAATTCAGCAAATTTAGTATTTTCAAATTCAGTGCCATGATCAGACCTAATTGATGCAAGTTGATTACCTAGTTGTTTCTGAGTTTTTCTAACAAAAGAAGTGAACATGTCAAATGCTTCATCTTTAGATGTTAAAAACAATGTCCAAGTAAACCTAGAGTAATCATCAACAAGCACCATCACATATCTTTTATCACCTCTGCTTAATGTACTCATTAGATCATAGAGATCCATATGGACCAGTTCTATCGTCTTGGTGGTGCTTACAACTTTCTTGTATTTAAAAGAGGATCTTACCTGGTTCCCCCTTGCACAAGCCTCACAAATTTTGTCTTCCTTGAAATTGATGTTAGGCAACCCTATTACCAGGTCCTTGGAGACTAATTTGTTGAGTTGACTCAGACTTGCATGTCCAAGTCTCTTGTGCCAAAAGAGGGGATCATTGTCCAATACACTTAAGCAAGTGAGTTCATTTTCTGAAAGTGTGGACAGATCTACAATATATATATATATATATATATATTGTTCACTCTTTTTCCCTGCAAAACAATCTTGTCAGTGTTAAGATTAATCACAAAATATTTGGTAGAGGTAAATGTTACTAAGTTACCTCTATCACATAGTTGTGATACACTGATTATACTGTATATTAGGCCATCTATCAAGTAGACATTCTCAATAGAGTGAGAATCAGTCTTACCTACCTTTCCAACCCCAATGATCTCACCTTTCTTCCCATTTCTAAAGGAGATATTACCTCATTTGAGGTCCTCAAGTGAAAGGAATTGGTTTTTGCTTCCTGTCATGTGCTTTGAGAAGCCACTATCTATGTACCATATTTGGCTGCTCCTCTTCACTTGGACCTGTAAAAGAAAATCATGGGTTAGTCTTAGGAACCCAAACTATTTTGGGTCCCTTTCTATAGGCAAAAGGATGAATCAGATTCTTTTTAGCCCAACTTGGTAGCCTATTCTTCCCTTGAACAAATTCTTTGTTCTTTTGGCTTGCTTTTTCTTTTGGATTGCATTCACTTTTATAGTGACCTATTTTACCACAGTGAGTACAAATCTTGTTCTCAGGAAGTGTAAGGTACTTGCTTTTGGGATCTCATTTAGGTGGCATATTCCCAAAGCCAAGTCCTCTTCTATTGCTTCTATGATGTTCTTGTAGCCATGAAAGTGCATCGGAGGACCTATTCCATTTACAAGTTCTGTCTAGTTCATGCTTGACCTTGCCTAGATCCTCCTTCAAAATTTTAACCTGCTTATCCTTCTTATACAACTCATCTTTTAGTTTACCTACATTTTCTTCTAGAGTGTGTTGTGTGCAATTAGCTATCTTGTTACTTGTTCTTAATTTCAGTTTTAGGTTTTCAGATCTAAGTTCTAGGACATTTGATTCAAATGCATGAACCTGGTTCTTTAATGCAGTATTTTCACTTATAGTCTCACTAACCCTAGGTTCCAAGTTCTTACACTTTGATTTCAAAATCACACATTCATTAGACAGTTGTTCCTTTTCATTGTTCACATCCTCAGATTCATCAATGAAATCTAGAAGTAATTTAGATAGCCTTTCTTTAGACAAACATTTAATCTTGTCTTTGAGATGAATTACACTTACCTCAGATTCCTCATCAGATTCTCCAATGGCCATAAGTTCTTGTTCATCTCCATCTTCATCATTTGAGCTTCATCTGAGCTTTCTCCCTAAGCAGCAACCATAGCCTTTGTTGATCCTTTGTTCTTCTTGGGTTGAACCTGTTCCTTCTTCGTGTTTCTTCATTCAGTTGTTTTCTTCTTCCATTCAATTTTCTATTGAGGGAAGTTCTTGATGTGGTGATCAGTCTTGCCACACTTATAACATCCCTCATTGGTTTGCCTTTCAGGAGCTTTTGGTTTGCTGTAGCTTCCACTTCTTGAAGGACCCTTTCCTCTCTTTAGGTACTTTTTGAAGTCCTTTGTGAACATAGACATTTCATCATCTTCTAGATCAGAACCTTCAGTGATTTTGAGTGCCGGGCTCCTTTCCTTCTTGGGTACATCCATCTTCATGGTTTGCCTTCTAAGTTCATAAGCACTGAGATTTCCAATTAGCTCAACCAGCTTAAGAGTGGCGATGTTCTTTGATTCCTGAATCGCAGTGATTTTGCTCTCCTAACTAACTGGTAGAACCCTTGTCAAAATTTTCTCAACTCTGTCTTCTTCAGGAATAATCCTTCCAAGAGACTTAAGTTCATTTGTGAGTGTGGTGAACCTTGTATACATCTCTTGGATGGTTTCCCCTTCCTTTATGGTGAAATTCTCATATTGAGAATATAGTAGTGTTCCTCTGGACCTCTTCACTTGAGGTGTTCCTTCATGGGCCACTTGCAAAGTGTCCCAAATTTCCTTAGCAGTGGTACAACTTTGAATTCTGCTGTACTCGCCTAGACCAAGTCCACACACAAGCCATTTCTTGGCCTTAGCATTCGTCTCCCATTTCCTCAAGTCCTCAGCAGTGCAGTCAGCTCTTGTTTTAGGAACATCTATTCCTTCAGTATTTCCTTCATGGTAGCTAGGGGACCATCAGTGACAATGTCCCATAGCTCATAGTCCTCTCCTATGATGTAGTCTCTCATTCTGTTTTCCACCAGGAGTAGTACTGGCCGTTGAAGAGTGGTGGCCTAGCAGTGGATTGTCCTTCCT
>AWOL01S0103905.1:0-11409 GCA_000715115.1 Nicotiana otophora | reverse complement strand
GAATTTAGAAACCACTATTGTTTAGTGGCTATTAATTTTCTATAGCTACCACATACATAATTACTTCCTATAGCTACTATTCAGTTGTTAAAGTAGTGTATTCATTGTATTCACGCTACTGTATTCATGAATACATTATTCATGCATACAGTAGAAAAAGTCGCCTAAAAAATAGGGGGTTACATATGTACGCGACTGTATTCACATGTATTCGCGTCATGTATTCATGAATACAATCACCTTAAAATTAGGTCTGTCAGATGTCTAATAACGGAAATAGGATCAATTAGCGTGATGCGCTCCTAATATAACTCAACAAAATCAATTCTAACATGCCTCATTATCAACCCAATTAATTAGAATGATTTTTCAGTTGTATATAATTGTTGTATTTAAATATTATATTTAGTGTGTTTCAATATTTATTTTTTACTGCTGCATTCATTAGATTCATGTTTGTATTTACCGTATTCACTATTTTATATTCAGTGTATTCAAATGAATTTGTATTAACAGTATTTTAGTGTATTTCTATTTGTATTTAGTTTATTTTACTGTATTTCACTGTATTTTAAAATTAAATATATTAATTGTTTATATTCTGTTCTATTTCAATGTTTGTATCATGTATTCATGCATAATGTATGTACATTATGCATAAATACAGGTGTATTTAGCTGTATTAAAAAATACATACCTTCGAAATACATAAATACATGCAAAAAAATATATTTATACAAAAATACAATGTGTTTGAGTGAATTTGTACAGAATACAATATATTTATATCACAGTATGTGACTAAATAGCAGAGAAGAGAAGAAAGTCCGTCGAAGATGGCGTTTTTCGGCCAAGCAAAATACTGTATACAATTAAAACTAAAAATGGAGACGAACAAAAACCCCAGCCCTCAAATCTTTTCCGTCGTAGAAAATATTGCAGTATATGCCATTCATGTTGCAGTACCCATGCTCTACTCAGATTATTCTGACATCGTTTTTGCTCCTCGCGCAGTGGCCCTAGCCTCAGAGCGACGAGCCCCTCCTTGCTATGGAGGAATCAGATTTTGAAGAAAAGGTCTGTCTACATCAATTTTGCTCCCCGCGCAGTGGCCCTGGCCTCAGAGCGAGCGAGCCCCTTCTTGCTGTGGAAGAATCTGATTTTGAAGAAAATGAAGGGTTTTGCCATATTAGTAGAAGGAGGTATTTTGCTCGAAGAGAAAGAAGAAAGAGGGAGAGATTGAAGAAAACTTTTGCTGAGATTTTGAGAGAGAATCGTGTGTTAACTGAAAGAAAGAGAGATAAAAAAAACATAAATAGTGTATCTCACGCCTCAATGATAGGATATACCATAAATACCTATTTTGCTATAAAATATAAAAGGTAGCTATAGAAAATAATATTTTAAAATAATTTTGGTTTATAATAAATAAGGTGTATACATTTACTATCGGAAATAAAATTTCCTTTTTTTACTGTGCTTATATATAATTAAGTCGTTTTTACTATTAAAAAAATTAATACGGATACCCTCTACCTCTTTTTATTCATTTTCTTCACATCTACCTTAATCTAAAATTACTAATAGATTTGCTATTTGCGTGTCTTCCTTAATCAGATACTATCATTCTGTCTCTATGTATATTTGCTATATATAGAAAAAGCTAGCGTGTGCTTTCAGGGCGAAACTAGCGTATGGATGTGATCGGCCTTTTCGGTTTCGTCTATATATTCATAGCTATATATAGTACTTGTTTCAGTTTCAATTTCAATTTAAGCCAACCCATTTGATCGGACACGAAATTTTTTAAAAAAAAAAAAGATTTTTAAACTTGTGGTGTTAAACGATACACATATATTTTGTGTGACTATAAATCATTGTATAAAGGTAAATTGTTTCCAAATAGGGAAATAGATTATTCTTTTTTACACGGACTAAAAAGGAAATAGGTTCACATAAATTAAAATGGAGGGAAATACTATTTTTAGAAATGACTAAACCCTTAAACTGTCCAAAAACTAAGTAGGCGTTTGGACATAAGAATTGTAAAATTCGAAAAAATGGTGAAAAAAAAATTCAAGTGAAAATGATATTTGAAATTTAGAGTTGTGTTTGGACATAAATTTCAGTTTGGGTTGTTTTTAAAGTTTTGTGAGTGATTTGAGTGAAATTTTTGAAAAATAACTTTTTGAAGTTTTTAAAATTTTCGAAAATTTCCAAAATGTATCTTCAAGTAAAAATTAAAAATTTTATGAACAAATGCTGATTTCGAAAAAAAATAATTTTTTTCTGAAAAAATCTTCCATCAAATTTTATGTCCAAACAGTCTCTAATACTCTTACTAGCGATTAATCCCCAGTAAATCTGACAATGCACAAGTTAGAAAAATCCCAAGTAAAGTACCTGAAATCCTGATTTTGTAACACATATCTACACGGGGAGTTTAGACTATCGGGTGTGAGTTTTTTGTTTTTCTTATGGGGTAGGAATTCAAACGTTGAAAGTGAAAGAATAATGAGTAATTAATAATGACTTTTTTTAATATAATAATAATGATTGGCTAAATATAAGAACTCATAGTCTGTTGACCCTATTTCGATGTCTTTGGAACAAATGATCTCATGTGATCAATTACAATAAAAATAATCCTAAGAAGTATTTCTTGTGTGTATAAATTTCATGTCATATTTTACGAATTTCTTATTGAAAATGATCGTATAACTCTAAAACATTTGTAATATTTTGCAAAACCAATCTCCTGTATTATATTTTGGTGAATTTTACAATTTTTTATCCGTATGTACTACATTAGAAACTTTTTTACTCTCACTGTTTAGGTTTTAATTTAATTACAAGTTGATATATAACTTATCAATTATATACAAATTAATATTAATGAGTACCCTTTATATTAGGAATTAAATCGGGAATGTCAGTTATTCCCTCTTCCATCTCTCTCTTTGATCTTTCTCTTCGAGTCTCTCTCTCTATCTCACAATCTATGTTCTTTCACCAACCCTATTTTTATCTTTTTTTTTATCTAGGAAATTCATCAATGGATATCAATCGTTTTACTATAGAGTTTTAACTTAGCAATTGTTGCACAATTGATGTTCGAATTGAAATTATCAATCAATAAATTTGAAGGTGTTTGAATTTCCAACATTGACAGCCATTAAAAAGTTTCGAAGCTTTGAATTGGTGTTAAAAAGATATTATTTGTTTGGATAGAATATTGGACGTTGTTGCGAACAATTGAGAATATTCTTTGGAGTTTATATCTCAATTTTGAGGGTGTTTGGTGAATATTGAAACTCGAGAAAGAAGAATAAGAAGAACACATGGTATTCAATATACATACAAAATTGTATTATAGTTGTATGCAAATTGTATTTAAGTTGAATTCTGTTGTAGGTTATATAATTTTTTTATTTGAATGTTGTATGAAAGTTGAAAATAGTTGTAAATGTATGAATCGTTGGATGAAATTTGTATTTAAGTTATAAATACTATATTTTTACACAAAAGTTATTGATATGTATCAATATTGTATTTAGAGAGGAAGTTTTGATTAAAATTTCAGAGAGAGAGAAGATTAACACAACACATACAATATATATACAAATCATATATAAAATACATACAAAAGACATATTTGTATAAATTAAATTTGTATGAAAATTGTATTTAAGTTGTATGATGTCGTAGTTGTATTTAACTGGATAAAAATAATGTATGAAAGTAGTAGATAAGTTATAAATAAGTTGTATATTGTATAATCGGTTGTATAAAATTTATTTTTAGTTTATATTTTGTTGTAGACATATAAAAAAAAATTTTAATTTGTAAGCATCAGAGAATAGGGAAAGAGGAGAGGAAAGAAAAAAAAAATGATATAACTGAATCCCCTAATTTAATGCACTAATAATGGATTGTATATGGAGAGAGGCGACAGAAAATAGGGAAAGAGGAGAGGAGAAAAAAAGAAAAAGGGTGTAACTGAATCTTCTAATTTAAGACACTAATAATGGATTGTATATAAATTATAAGAAAAATATATTTAGGACGAGTAATATACAAATCTATGACAATTTAATAAATAAGTTTCAAATATTGTATAGGAACGAAAAAATTGTATCTAATATGCTATACAAGGTAAAAGTTATGAAGTCTTACTCCAATATTATACGCAAAGCAACAAGCTAAATATCTAATCGAAACGTGGGTTGAGTATATTGATGGTAACTTTTCACTTTGTTGTATGTATTAAAGTTATTAAACTATTTTTAAAAATAATAAGTCATTCAATTTAACTAAGTATCATGAAAGTCATAAAACTATAAAATAGCACTCAATTCTGCCTTATAGGAGTAATACTTAGCAAAAATAAGTGCTTTTTGGTTACAACATACTTACTGCTGTTTAGAGACAACGTTGAGCGATTTTCTCATTATAAAATATTGTACCCGAGGATATGTTCGGTAAAAACTTACTCACACCGAGTGTTTTACACCCGACTTACTTAAGTTAATCATAAGAAACAAACTAAAGTATATGATGAGTCTTAATTTAAATTAAAAGAAATTCAGAAAAGATAATAGATAATAGTCATATACTTACCGCTTGTTTGGATGGTTGTTACATATTGTATTGTATCGTATTGTTACTTTAAATACAATGTTTGTATTGATTGTTACTTAAATTTTATTGTATCGTATCGTTAAATCCATCGTTACGTAACGACTAAAAGTGACACTTTATGAAACGACGGATTTGGTGTGGTGGCGTTGTTTTCTTGTTTTTTCCTCTCATCTTACCCTTCTTTATTATTAAATAATCATATTTTATTATTTACCCTACTTATTTATATAATAATTCTACTCCGTATCCTAAATTTTTTTTTAGTAATATTACAAGTTTATTCTTCACATTGTTAGTGCGTGACATCATGAAACGATGGCAAACGATACAATCTATCCAAACATTATGTTTATCAAACAATACAATACAATGCAGAACAATACAATACGATACATTATGAAACGACTATTAACAACAATCCAAACAAGCTATAAAGTAACTAACGTCTGAAACATTAGGGTTGCCGTCACGTCCTTAGCATCTTTTAATTTGCGGCAATCTTGTGTTTTTCGTTCTTTCATTTCTCCACTGCAAATCAAAAGAGTAATTTTGAAGCTACAACGTGGTTGGGGAGTACAAACTAAGAGCAACAGATTCGAGCATATATGGTGGATGTTAGAAAAGAAACTTTTGCTTCAATGTATAGTACAGATGAGTAGAACCAGTAGAGTCTATATTTGGTTGGTAAAGATTAAAATGTGCGCAGTGGCCGGAGATGCCTAGAGGGCGTCTGAAAGCTACCGATGGTACACCAATTGGCGGAAGTAATCAAGGAAGCCTTGTGTATTCGGTCGAAGTCGAGCTCGACTTCAACTTGGTAGATTAGGTTCGGAACATGGCGACCACAGACTGAAGATCGACCTCGAGTCTCACCGAGCTAGAACCCGAGGTCGAAAAACCTGCCTTCGAAGAAAATTGAGTCCAGTGTCGACCTTAGCCTCGAACGAGCTCGAGGATAACTAACAAAAGATNCTCGACTTCAACTTGGCAGATTAGGTTCGGAACATGGCGACCACAGACTGAAGATCGACCTCAAGTCTCACCGAGCTAGAACCCGAGGTCGAAAAACCTGCCTTCGAAGAAAATTGAGTCCAGTGTCGACCTTAGCCTCGAACGAGCTTGAGGATAACTAACAGAAGACCGAAATATCCGCGACCGGACGTATATTATGGCGAGAATCTCGGCACGTATCAGCAAGGAACTGGTAATCAGCAAATCAAGAGATTTTTACCTTTTATAGAAATGTACCTAGAATATGACTCATCTACTATATAAAGAGGGTCTGATAATTTATTCAAACCAATGTAACACGCATCACAAAGCAATATGTTATTATTTCTAGTTCTCAACATCTTGTCATTCTGTTCTGGCATCGATAAAAGTATTTCTGACTCGAGTGTGACTAATCTTCAAGGTTAAGATTGTTCAACTTGCGTAATTGATCCAGATAGCTCAGCCAACATCATTCGATGAAGGGTCATGAAGCAACTCGGTCTATAAGACCAAATCATTCCTGCAGTTCGAGTTCTAAACGGATTCAACATGGCATGTGAGACCACTAAGGGCGAAATAACGTTACCAATAAATACCGTCGGGGCCATCCAAAAGACCAAATTTTATGTGATCGAAGGGGACATGAGGTACAACGCTTTATTCGGGAGGCTACAGATCCATAACATGAGGGCGGTGCCCTCGACACTACACCAGACATTGAAATTCCCAACACTTGGCGAGTCAAAATAGTCTACGGTGAATAACCAGCTGCAAAGGAAATGTTTGCGGTCGAGAAGGTGATACCAGCATCTGCAATCTCAACACAGAAGGATCCGAACCAGATGGTCAAAAACGGAGCCAAATAGAAATCACCTATACCATCCTCGGCAGATTCAGACAAACAAATGGAATTCGAGGATGATGATTATAGGGTTCCCAAATTTTTTATAGCCCCCGATGATTCCAACGCCACTAAATCGACGGTCGAAGAGCTGGAACAAGTCATATTGTGAGAATGCTTGCCCAATCGAAAGGTATGGCACGGGGTTAAGCTCCAAGCTCAGGGAAAAACTCATTCAATTTCTTATAACTCACGAAGATTGTTTCGCTTGGTCCCACCTTGACATGAGAGGGATCCCGCCGGAGATAACCACTCACAAGATAAGCCTCGACCCGAAGTTTCACCCAGTCAAACAGAAGAAGAGACCCCAGTCCGAGATCAAGCATGTTTTTCATCAAGGACGAGGTATCTAAACTTCTTAAAATAGGGTCTATTCGGGAGGTTAAATACCAGGATTGGTTAGCAAACGTAGTGGTAGTCCCTGAAAAGGGGAATAAACTAAGAATGTGTGTAGACTACAAAGATTTGAACAAGGCATGTCCCAAAGACTCCTTTCCTTTGCCCAACATCGACCGTATGATTGATGCCGCCGGACACAAGTTCCTCAGTTTTCTCGACGCCTATTCCGGGTACAACCAAATACGGATGGACCCGGGTGATCAAGAAAAAAATTCCTTCATCACTAAATACGGCACATACTATTATAACGTAATGTCGTTTGGATTAAAAAATGCAGGTGGAACATACCAACGCTTAGTAAATCGGATATTCGAGGAAAAAATAGGAAAATCAATAGAAGTTTATATTGAAGTCATGTTAGTTAAGTCCCTACGAGCAGAGGACCATTTAAAACATTTGCAGGAAACTTTCAGCATACTGAAGCTTAACCCGTAAAAATGTGCGTTTGGAGTTTGGTTGGGTAAGTTCCTCGGATTCATGGTATCCAATCGGGGAATCGAGATCAATCCCTATAAGATCAAAGCCATCAAAAATATCATGATCTTGGACAACGTGAAGGTCGTGCAAAGGTTAACCGGGCACATAGCCGCCTTGGGGCGATTTATTTCGAGGTCATCCGACAAGAGTCACCGATTCTTCGCACTGTTAAGGAGGAAGAATAACTTCTCGTGGACCCCGGAATCCCAACGAGCTTTGGAGGACTCAAGAGGTACTTATTGAGCCCACCACTACTTCACACATCAAAGACAGATGAATAATTGTACTTGTACTTGGCGATCTCGGAGATAGCGGTAAGTGGATTCCTAGTTCGGGAAGAGCAAGGTACCCAATTTCCAATTTACTATGTTAGCAAAACCTTAGGTGAGGCCGAAACTAGGTACCCTCACCTAGAAAAACTGGCGCTCGCTCTGCTAAGCGCCTCTAGGAAGCTAAAACTGTACTTCCAGTATCACCCCATATGTGTCGTAACTACTTACCCGTTGAGAAATGTTATATATAAGCCCGAAGTCTCAGGTCGGTTGGCCAAGTGGGCCGTAGAAATAAGTGGGTACGATATTGAATACCGACCTCGGACCGCCATCAAGTCTCAAATTTTGGCAGACTTTGTGGCTGACTTTACGTCGGCCCTAATACCCGAGGTCGAAAGAGTATTGATTAACTCAGGAACTTCCTCGGGGATTTGGACCCTCTTTATGGATGGCACCTCAAATGCAAAAGGGGCCGGATTTGGCATCGTACTAAAGCAGCCAACGGGTAATATAATTAGACAATCTATTAAGACCGTGAAATTGACTAACAACGAGGTCGAATATGTGGCCATAATTGCAGGCCTTGAACTAGCCAAAAGATTGGGGCAGAGGTGATCGAAGCCAAGTGTGACTCTTTCCTCGTGGTAAACCAAGTAAATGGAACATTCGAGGTCAAAGAAGAATGAATGCAAAGATACTTGGACAAGTTATAGATGACATTACATCAGTTCAAAGAATAGACTCTGCAACATGTACCTCAGGATCAAAATAGCAAGTCTGATGCCCTCGCTAACTTGGGGTCGTCGGTCGAAGACGAATTCAACTCGGGAGAAGTCGTACAACTTATGAGATCGGTGGTGGAAGAAGGCCACGCTNATAACTAACAAAAGATCGAAATATCCGCGACCGGACGTATATTATGGCGAGAATCTCGGCACGTATCAGCAAGGAACTGGTAATCAGCAAATCAAGAGATTTTTACCTTTTATAGAAATATACCTAGAATATGACTCCTCTACTATATAAAGAGGGTCTGATAATTCATTCAAACCAATGTAACACGGATCACAAAGCAATATGTTATTATTTCTAGTTCTCAATATCTTGTCATTCTGTTCTGGCATCGATAAAAGTATTTCTGACTCGAGCGTGACTAATCTTCAAGGCTAAGATTGTTCAACTTGCGTAATTGATCCAGGTAGCTCAGCCAACATCATTCGATGAAGGGTCATGAAGCAACTCGGTCTATAAGACCAAATCATTCCTGCAGTTCGAGTTCTAAATGGATTCAACATGGCATGTGAGACCACTAAGGGCGAAATAACGTTACCAGTAAATACCGTCGGGACCATCCAAGAGACCAAATTTTATGTGATCGAAGGGGACATGAGGTACAACGCTTTATTCGGGAAGTTACAGATCCATAACATGAGGGCGGTGCCCTCGACACTACACCAGACACTGAAATTCCCAACACTTGGCGAGTCAAAATAGTCTACGGTGAATAACCAGCTGCAAAGGAAATGTTCGCGGTCGAGGAGGTAATACCAGCATCTGCAATCTCAACACAGAAGGATCCAAACCAGATGGTCAAAAACGGGGCCAAATAGAAATCACCTATACCATCCTCGGCAGATTCAGACAAACAAATGGAATTCGAGGATGATGATTATAGGGTTCCCAAATTTTTTATAGCCCCCGATGATTCCAATGCCACTAAATCGACGGTCGAAGAGCTGGAACAAGTCATATTGTGAGAATGCTTGCCCGATCGAAAGGTATGGCACGGGGTTAAGCTCCAAGCTCAGGGAAAAACTCATTCAATTTCTTATAATTCACGAAGATTGTTTCGCTTGGTCCCACCTTGACATGAGAGGCATCCCGCCGGAGATAACCACTCACAAGATAAGCCTGGACTCGAAGTTTCACCCAGTCAAACAGAAGAAGAGACCCCAATCCGAGATCAAGCATGTTTTTCATCAAGGACGAGGTATCTAAACTTCTTAAAATAGGGTCTATTCGGGAGGTTAAATACCAGGATTGGTTAGCAAATGTAGTGGTAGTCCCTAAAAAGGGGAATAAACTAAGAATATGTGTAGACTACAAAGATTTGAACAAGGCATGTCCCAAAGACTCATTTCCTTTGCCCAACATCGACCGTATGATTGATGTCGCCGGACACAAGTTTCTCAGTTTTCTCGACGCCTATTCCGGGTACAACCAAATACGGATGGACCCGGGTGATCAGGAAAAAAATTCCTTCATCACTAAATACGGACATACTATTATAACGTAATGTCGTTTGGATTAAAAAATGCAGGTGGCACATACCAACGCCTAGTAAATCGGATATTCGAGGAAAAAATAGGAAAATCAATAGAAGTTTATATTGACGACATGTTAGTTAAGTCCCTACGAGCAGAGGACCATTTAAAATATTTGCAGGAAACTTTCAGCATACTGAAGCTTAACCCGTAAAAATGTGCGTTTGGAGTTTGGTCGGGTAAGTTCCTCGGATTCATGGTATCCAATCGGGGAATCGAGATCAATCCTTATAAGATCAAAGCCATCAAAAATATCACGATCTTGGACAACGTGAAGGTTGTGCAAAGGTTAACCGGGCACATAGCCGCCCTGGGGCGATTTATTTCGAGGTCATCCGACAAGAGTCACCGATTCTTCGCACTGTTGAGGAGGAAGAATAACTTCTCGTGGACCCCGGAATCCCAACGAGCTTTGGAGGAACTCAAGAGGTACTTATTGAGCCCACCACTACTTCACACATCAAAGACAGATGAATAATTGTACTTGTACTTCGCGGTCTCGGAGATAGCGGTAAGTGGATTCCTAGTTCGGGAAGAGCAAGGTACCCAATTTCCAATTTACTATGTTAGCAAAACCTTACGTGAGGCCGAAACTAGGTACCCTCACCTAGAAAAACTGGCGCTCGCTCTGCTAAGCGCCTCTAGGAAGCTAAAACATTACTTCCAGTATCACCCCATATGTGTCGTAACTACTTACCCGTTGAGAAATGTTATGTATAAGCCTGAAGTCTCAGGTCGGTTGGCCAAGTGGGCCGTAGAAATAAGTGGGTACGATATTGAGTACCGACCTCGGACCGCCATCAAGTCTCAAATTTTGGCAGACTTTGTGGATGACTTTACGTCGACCCTAATACCCGAGGTCAAAAGAGAGCTATTGATTAACTCAGGAACTTCCTCGGGGATTTGGACCCTCTTTATGGATGGCACCTCAAACGCAAAAGGGGCCGGATTTGGCATCGTACTAAAGCAGCCAACGGGTAATATAATTAGACAATCTATTAAGACCGTGAAATTGACTAACAACGAGGCCGAATATGTGGCCATAATTGCAGGCCTTGAACTAGCCAAAAGATTGGGGCAGAGGTGATCGAAGCCAAGTGTGACTCTCTCATCGTGGTAAACCAAGTAAATGGAACATTCGAGGTCAAAGAAGAATGAATGCAAAGATACTTGGACAAGTTATAGATGACATTACTTCAGTTCAAAGAATAGACTCTGCAACATGTACCTCAGGATCAAAATAGCGAGTCTGATGCCCTCGCTAACTTAGGGTTGTCGGTCGAAGACGAATTCAACTCGGGAGAAGTCGTACAACTTATGAGATCGGTGGTGGAAGAAGGCCACGCCGAGATTAACTCAACGAGCCTAACTTGGGACTGTAGGAATAAGTACGTGGAATATC